>JAZFAU010000306.1:50000-335000 GCA_037178615.1 Dione vanillae | reverse complement strand
AGCGTCTGCCTGTAAACAGTTTGAGGATTCGATTCCCACTCGGAGAAGATAGATTTTTCTATTTCCATTTTCTCCACTCTGGAAACTAGGCAAAATGCAGCGTTGAGTTCCGCCAGTCAACACGCAATGCCTCGAAAAAGGCAGAAAGCCGGGAAAGAAAGCAGGGACTAAGCAACAGAGTGTCTTAACACTAGGTTCGTATGGTTCCTGCAGTTCCCTCTGCCTACCCTGCCATGTGCGGGATAGAGCGTGAAGCTAAAAAAAATAACTTTTCCTCGTAGAAAAAGTTGCGGAGGCATATACAAATGGCGTCGTATCATGTTCTAACCTTTATATGGTGTCCTAGAATGATTGTTTTGCAGTTTTAATACTCTGTATATTACTGTCATTTAAAAAAATTACAGCGTGTGAATGTAAAGGCGATGATTGTGGATTCTATTCCCGTGACGGGGGAGTTGTATACAATTATACTCTATAGTAACATTCCCTCGGTATGCTATGAAGTCTTAGTACCTGCCACTTCTTGTATACTATTGTTCTATATGTTATCTACAGTAGTAACGTTTCTATTCATGGCACCAATAAAAACTATTACGACGGTAGTAAAGGTTAACGAATTAATGGACTTCACTCGAGCAAGTGATCGTTTAGTTAACCTCTTGTCACCTTCTATGACAAAAATTACCATTGACCAGAAATGGTTTAGAGTTACAATAGTAGTAGTGTAATATATATATATACGTATGTATGTATGTATGTATGTATGTATATATATATATATATATATATATATATATATATATATATATATATATATATATATATATATATATATATATATATATATATATATATATATATATATATATATATATATACGCGTTTATGGGTTCGCCAGAATGAATTATTTCATTTACATTTTCTACACTCCGCCAACTAGGCAGAAGGCGGTTAGCATGGAACAGAATGTCTTAACACTAGTTTCACGCAGTTACTGCAGTTCCTTCTGCTTATCCTGCTATGAGCGGGATAAAGCGTAAAGCTAAAAATATATGTTTTGTGTAATTTCCAGCTGGTCTGGTCCACCATCTGCGAGGAGGTGAATAAACGCTGCGGCGGCGACCGACCGCGCACGCCCGCCCAAGTCAAAATGTGGTACGAGAACTATAAGAAAAAATGCAAGATGCGCGCTCACGATACGCAAGTAAGCTTTGTATATTTTTATGTCTTTATGCTTCATCCTGCACGTGGCAGGGTAGCCACAGGTAACTGCAGGAACCGTGGGAACCTAGTGTTAAGACACTCCGTTGCTTAGTCCCTGCTTTCCGCCTTTTTCTTTTTGTTTGACAAAAGCAGTTTTAGGCAGAGAGATTGAAATCTAGTGTTGAGGTTCTCCGTTCACCACTTATGTATCGGTTATAGAAACGTACTAAGTGGCAAAACTTAACGCCGCGCCTCGTTTTTGATACCAAAGCTAAAGAACCAAAGTGAGGTGGGAACCGAACTGTCCCCATAACTTTGTTTTGTTTTATATTTTTATCCTTCCTTCCTTTCCTTTCCTGTCCTTACGCTTTATCCCGCACACAGCAGTGTAGGAAGAGGGAACTATAGGAACCTAGTGTTAAGACACTCCTCTCTCCGCTCTCCGTCTTTCGAGGCATTAACACTAAACTCTCTCTGTCAATCGCGATATAAGAAGGCTTATATTATTTTCCTTCCAGCAACCACCGACCGACACGCCCGGATTACTCGACGGCATGCTTTGGCATAATATACATCCTTTAGACGTAAAAGGTATGAGATTTTTTCCTTTTTATGTCATTTTTACATATATAGTGTTGCCATTTAATATATATTTAAATGACGTGAAGAGTTGATTTTTTTAAATATATATTTTATTAAATTGAAAGTATTTTTTATGCATTTTTAATTGAACGCATTATATTGACTTTCCGCACTCTTATAAAGTAAACTAAAACCAAAATTGTCTCCTGGCTCACTTCTTTAGATTATGAACTGATTGAAAATGTCACATTACACGTACAATAGAATTTAGCATAAATATAATTATATTATTTACAATCAATCTCTTCTAAATTGCTTAATTTTTCATCTATTTGTGTATGTGTTTATATATATATATATATATATATATATATATATATATATATATATATATATATATATATATATATATATATATATATATATATATATATATATATATATATATATATATATATATATATATATATATATATATATATATATATATATATATATATATATATATATATATATATATATATATATATATATATATATATATATATATATATGTATATATGAGTGTGTGTATTTACATATCCTTTACTTCTTTTTTATTATAATTATTATTACAATTACGGTAACATAATGATCTTATTAAAAAGAGTGTCAAACGCAAATGTTTTTTGTTACTTTGTACACTGGCACCCACGATACAGGAATACGTAGTGTGGGTACCACCAAATATAACAAAATTGTATACACACTGTTTTTGTCAATATATATATATATATATATATATATATATATATATATATATATATATATATATATATATATATATATATAATATATATATATATATATATATATATATATATATATATATATATATATATATATATATATATATATATATATATATATATATGTATTATAAAAATGTAACATAGTAATAATATATAACAATGGCGGGTTAACATCAAAATTTACAGGGGTTTATTTCAAAATCTTAATATATATTTATAAGGGTTTCAAAAATTATGAATGTTTTGGCACTTCGTTTGTGAAGCGAAAGCTGTGGGTTCAATTCCCGTGAGATGAGAAAGAATTTAATTCTCGCTCTAGTAATAAGGCAAACCGCGGCTTTGACTTTCACAATACAACACTAGTAATGTCTTAGAGGATGTCTTTTAATCACATGACACTCGAAAGGGGGGTAGGGTCCATAAAATATATATATATATATATATATATATATATATATATATATATATATATATATATATATATATATATATATATATATATATATATATATATATATATATATATATATATATATATATATATATATATATATATATATATATATATATATATATATATATATATATATATATATATATATATATATATATATATATATATATATATATATATGTATATATATATATATATATATATATATATATATATATATATATATATATATATATATATGTATATATATATATATATATATATATATATATGTATATATATATGTATATATATATATATATATATATATATATATATATATATATATATACATATATATATATATATACATATATATATATATACATATATATATATATATATATATATATATATATATATATATATATATATATATATATATATATATATATATATATATATATATATATATATATATATATATATACATATATATATATATATATATATATATATATATATATATATATATATATATATATATATATATATATATATATATATATATATATATATATATATATATATATATATATATATATACATATATATATATATATATATATATATATATATATATATATATATATATATATATATATATATATATATATATATATATTAGCTAATCCAGAGTTTCGTTGTTCAGAGTCAGTCATTTTTCAATATAAAATAACAGAATGGTAGCAATTGGTTTATTCTCGTACAATAGTTAGTACAGAAGAGATTGACATTACATAATTCAGTCCTTTTATTTATTTAACAGCTGACATTATTGTATTATATTCGAAATTAAATAAATAAAATAATTAAAATCATAAAATATATGTTGATATGCGCCCATATATACGTAATATATCACACAACATCGTATAATTACTAAGATTTTGTGTGAGTACCTAGAAATACGCATGATGGGGGGGGAGTAGGGGGCTATACCCCCACACCTCACGATGTATCACCAATGGGGAGAGAGGGATCAAAAATACCATAAAGAATAAGCGTCACATGATCAATAAACGGCGTCTTCTCATAAAAGGTTAGGTTCTAGGTTCAATTCCGTCTGTCAGTTAGAAGCAACTTTTTTTTCTTCATTTTTTTTTAATATTTTCTTTTTCTAACTATAGATGAAGAAGGCGAAGCAACAACTAGCGCAGAAGGCGCTTTGAGTGTTAAAGACGACGAATGTATGCCGGTTAATGTAAGTACATTTAGTACTTATAAATGCAGTAAATCAGTTTAACTGTGGTTAAAGTTAGTGGGTTCGATTCCCGTGAGGGCAGGGTGGACTATTTCATTTACAATTTCTTCGTTCTGTCACCTGTAGTTAGGCAAAGGCGGCGTTGAGTTCCGCCGGAGTGTCTTAACACTAAGTTTCCAAGGTTTCTGCGTTTCTCTCTGCTTATCCCGCTATGTGCGGGATGAAGCGTGAAGCTAAAATGATATATATTTCAACAAAGTATAATACATAATGGAATTTGAGCCTCTTGTTTACTTCCCAAGCGCTTAGATCTCTGTGCTAGAAGCTTGAATCAAGTTCAAGCTATGTCGGTATTCTTAAAAACAATTTGATATAATATATAATTCCAACAAATTTTCATACAAATTGATATATATAGTTTCCAAAAGGCGCGAGTTCGAATCATTGTAACTTCTCTAATAGTTTTAGTATATTAATATTTTTTTTATTTTTTACTAACGTTAATGTGGTAAATAAATTATATTGTCGTTTTTTTTAATTACCTTTGTAACTTTGGTTATTAATAATTGGTCTTTTTTCGTCATATAAGTGAGAATTACATTTAGTTATAATTCTTTAGCAATATGCCAAACTAATATTAAAATACAATAATCCCTTAGTTAAGTGGCGGAACTCAACGCCGCGATTTTTGCTTTTTCTTACTACAAGAGTGTAAGTGTGAGTGTGAGAGAACACACAACTGTTGAGGTTTTATAGACTTATATACTAAAAAAAAATGTTCTTAAACTAAACGTTTCATTTTATTTAAATTTGTAATACTTAAGCATTACAACAACATTACTTAAGAATGTTTAAATAAAAAATGTAAAAATTTGACCGCAGCGGGATTTGAAGCCGCGCCTCTTGCGAGTCGTGTAAGCACTCTGACGACTGAGCTATGCGTTCTTCGTCACGCCGCGTACCATACTATTTTTTTTAAATATTTTTATGATTCTTTAATGTGTTAATCCACACTATTTCAATCCACAAAACTTTTATATGTTTTCTTTATGATTTTTTTCCATCTTCAATCTAAACACCTTAAAAAAAACTAAAAATATAACAATAATATTATATATAGTTAAAAAATATCTTCAATTCCCACTAGATGTCAAACGGCCGCCTATCAACGAACGACAGCGACGACACGATGCCAAACGTGCTTGAACCCCAAGTACAGATCATCCCCCACTCTCCCCCCACGCCCCCCCTCAAAATCAACCCCCTAACCCTCTCCACCCACCTCCCCCTAATAAACAACCCCCTAGCGATCGAACAGGCGAGGTTACAAGCAGAACTTTCCTGCAAAAATTAAACGAATTATCGAACACGCCGTTGAATTTGAGCCATCTGGATGAGGAGAAGAGGAAAAATGGCGACAGACAAGAGTTTCCTGACGATCAGGCAAAGCCTGTCAGTGGAACTGCCACTGATGAAGAGCGACTCTACTTCTCAACGAAGAGGCAGCACGCCATATGGGAGCACGAGGCCAAGATGAAAATCCTCAATATGGAACTGAGACAGAAGGAGGAAATATTTTCACTGCAAAAGCAGCTCTTTCTCATCGAGTTAAGACTCAAAATGGATTTTCTAGAAAAGGCCAGTGCTAAGTGAATTATTAAGTAGTAGTGCTGTCTCTGTCTTTCTTTATTGGACGCGAAAGAGATGGAAGATACAGGAAAACAAATGGGGAAAAAAGCCGAGATTTTTCTTTACCTCTCAAAATGGTTTTTTTTTTTAGTTTTTTTTTTTAAATTGTGTTTATATAGAAGTGTGGAGCACAATAATGTTACGCCATAGTCACTGTGCCATCGTTTTTTTTTTTTAATTAATAATTAACTTGTCATTTCGTGCTGTTACTTATTATTAAAGTCCAATTTTTTTTAAAAAAAATTTTTGGACTTCGCTTCCATAGCATCTTTATTTTACTTGGAACAGTAGTGTTGAGTCGAAGGCATTTTTGGTACGATAAAAAAAATTATATTTTTTTTTTTTTAAAAAACCATCGCTCGTACCAAATGGGTTTTGAAATGTGATGAATTAATTAAATTAAGTAAGGCAACGTTATTTTTGTAATCTTCTATTTAATTTTCGCATAGCCATATTTTGTATGTTTTTTTTTAGTTATAGTGCATCAAATGTGCTTAATTGAAACGTTTCGGCCGCGTGTGTAGGCGGTTTTATTTTTTTATAAGTATTAAATATTTTTTCTTAAGGCAGCTAACGATCATGCAACCATACTGCCAAATATATATATATATGTATATATATATATATGTATATATATATATGTATATATGTATATATATATATATATATATATATATATATATATATATATATATATATATATATATATATATATATATATATATATATGTATATATATATATATATATATATATATATATATATATATATATATATATATATATATATATATATATATATATATATATATATATATATATATATATATATATATATATATATATATATATATATATATATATATATATATATATATATATATATATATATATATATATATATATATATATATATATATATATATATATATATATATATATATATATATATATATATAAATGTTTTTTTTAACGTTTCTAGGTACTTAGTACTCTGTAGGGAGTTTTTTTTTTCATATTTAGGCTAGAAAACCCGCTTTTTGGGGTCAACTACTTTGGCAGAAAACGTTTAAGTGTAAACTAGTCTAGTTAAACTTTGATTATTTAAATTGGCCATTAAAATTCTATTCACGCACACAATATTATTAAAAACTGCTATACACGGATCTTAGTTATTTTTGATAATTTTAATTTTTTTTTTATTAAAGCGTTTGATTTATATATCTATTGATATAAATGTTCGTAACGCAGTCCAATGGTCGGTTTCTATGCAGTTTTTAATATATTCGCCATTTTGTTTTTTGTATTTTTTTTTTTCAACGTAACTCAATTTTGTTAGTGGCCAGTTTAAAAAGTCATATTTCGAGTCAGCGACGTGCCAATAACGAGAACCATTGTTATGTAATTATTATTAATATATAGTTATTACATTTATAAGGTAAATAAAAAAATTATAAATAAAAATAATAATTTAAAAAAAAATACGTAAATGTAGACAAATACGGAAAATTGAAATTCGACATGATATTAATAATACATAAGTTGTGTATATATATATATATATATATATATATATATATATATATATATATATATATATATATATATATATATATATATATATATATATATATATATATATATATATATATATATATATATATATATATATATATATATATATATATATATATATATATATATATATATATATATATATATATATATATATATATATATATATATATATATATATATATATATATATATATATATATATATATATATATATATATATATATATATATATATATATATATATATATATATATAAAATTAGTGAAGCGAAATAATAAAATCAGTACAAAAGTGATGTTTTTAAAAAAAAAAAACAATATTATTACCTCATTCAAACAGTGTATTGTAAATAAATAGATAATAGAGTATGAAGTTTTAGAAGCCTTTTTTATATCGGGACTTCCCCCATTTTGTTTTTGACATTTCACCGAATGTTGCCAGTTTTTAAAACAACTGTAATTAATAATATATATGGCAACACTGTTTTAATAGTTTTTTTATATACAATGTGATGTATTTAATACGATCTCAATACAAAGTAAATGTTTTATTTTTATTTACAATATGACATCTGTTGTACGCGTATTGACGTAATTCGTATATATATTCTTTTTGTGTAATTTTCAATTAAGTTAATCTGATTAAATTGGATATTATTGATATTGAATAAAGAATTTATTTTCTGTTCCGATGATTTTTATTTATGGCCTGTGCTTTGTGTTTTGTGGTTGTAATAGTTAATTTCTATGCTTATATCAAAAGGTACTAAATGGTATCACTAAAAGTAGGAGGAGTGCGATAAAAAAAAAACAATACCTCTTGAGTAAGTAAGGGAGTATGGGGGGAAGGGAGGATTGTGTAATAAAATAACACAATATTTATTTATTTTTTAATTTAGGCTTTTTTAAACAATAAAAGTATATGAAAATATATATTTTTTATTAATTTTTACATATGTTTATTTACACATAAGAATTGAGGACCGTCGTGGCGCAGAGGCGTAGCATATGCCTGTAAACGCGACGGTTTGAGGGTTCGATTCCCACTCGGAGAAGATAGATTTTTCTATTTCCATTTTCTTCGCTCTGGAAACTAAGCGCAACGTTGAGTTCCGCCACTCAACACGCAATGCCACGAAAAAGGCGGAAAGCGGGGACGAAGAAAGCAGGGACTAGGCAACAGACGAACAACCTAGTGTTAAGACACTCAGTTGCTTTGTTCCTGCTTTCTCTGTCCACCTTTTTTCTTTCTATGAATATATATATATATATATATATATATATATATATATATATATATATATATATATATATATATATATATATATATATATATATATATATATATATATATATATATATATATATATATATATATATATATATATATATATATATATATATATATATATATATAATATATATATATATATATATATATATATATATATATATATATATATATATATATATATATATATATATATATATATATATATATATATATATATATATATATATATATATATATATATATATATATATATATATATATATATATATATATATATATATATATATATATATATATATATATATATATATATATAGATAAAAGGGGAATCCCTTTTGTCCATAATACTGATATATTATGTTGTGTACACTGTTTCGAAAATCTATGCACGCCACTGTATAGTAAATATTTTGACCATTTCCTAAAAAAATATCTTTTCAAATTCATTTATAAATAAAAAAAATATTCTCTTCTCGGTCTCGGTATAGACGAAGTTCAGGACATGTTATACGTTCACTCGCTCAACTTATTCAAGCAGCGGCGTTAAGTTACGCCGCTCTTAACAAATTTCATGAATTAGAAATGTCAGGTAGAAAATATGTGTTGGGCTTTCTCTATATATTTTCTTTTTACATAGAAACGAAATTATAGCAGAAAAGAAACAACTTAGCGTTCCATGGATTCATCGTGCGGGTGCCGAGCCCATCGTGTTGTAGGAAGAGGAGCAGCGCTTGGGACTTGGGACTAGGTTTAAAGGGGCGCTGTAAAATATAATAAAACATATATATAAAATTATTTAAAAATTAATAAAGTAGCATTTTAATGTCTCTGCTAATCAAGGCCGTAGTTAAGGGGGGGCATTGTGGGGCAATGTCCTACCTTAAAATCACAATGCCCTACCTTAAAAATACCAAAACTAAGATAAAATACATTATTTGTCTACGTATAGCTATTGAGTGTACCTATATCACTTTAGGTGATCGATTTAGGGGCCCGTCTTTCGAGGGCAGATCAATTACAATTTTTTTTTACTTCCGCCCTACCTGTAACCAATGCTGCTACTTCAAATTCGGCTCTAGCTACATCCCTGCTGCTAATCGATTGAATTAATGTGTAAAGCAGAAATGAAAGTAGGTTTACATTAGACTTTACCCTTAATGTTTCTAAAAACAAAAGTCCAGTTGGCGCCACTAGTGAGTGACTTTATGAAGTGTGATCATATTATGAGCCTTTTTAAAATGTCTGGTCATGGGAATCCCCAATTAATATTCTCCAAGGAAGAAGGTAGTAAAATAGAAATAAGTAAATGTTAAATTAGTTACATATATAAAAAATATCGGTCAAGGGTGAGCAATACTCTCGCAACGACAGTTCGGTACCTATTTTAAAAGTGTAAGTATGCTACTTATACATTGGGCGGGCGTTGTGGGTTCCCCACCCTGTTCCCTACTCGAAGCAGGGCAGGAGTTCGTGGCCGTTCGGTGGGTCCCCTTGGCCATTGTGGGGTGCTACGCCTAAGGAGGTTCGCCGCAGTCCCGTATGGCCCCGGATGCCGGTGTACGCACCAGCGAGGGGTGCGGGGAGGGCGAGACCATCTTCGCCCTCCGGAGAAGGGCTCCGCAAGCCACTCTCCGTTTTTCCGTGCTGTGGCGGCCATCGCAGGGGGTTTTAGTGAGTACAATCTCACATAACCCGGCCTCCCCCCCAGGAGTCGGGTATCTATGAAGATTTCCCCCTGCGTCAACAAAAAAAAGTTAGAAAATTGATAAATCGTTTCAAGCGTTAATACATTAACTGACTGCCTCCTCAATTGTGATCATATATCGGGAAATAAAAGATAAAGGTTTATCATTTTAATACAGCGTTCGAAATTATATTATATTATTTTCAGCATAATTGGTAAAGATATTATTTGCGCGTTGGGAAAAAAATGTTATACAGTAAATTGCATATAATTATCAATTGTAAATGAATTCTTATTTAATATTAATTTTACATTTATTTCTGAACGCATTTATAACTTAACACTAAACGTCAGTTGGAGCATCTGTCAAATCTTTTAAGTTGCTTCCAAAATGTCATTTCTTGTAGAGTGAATCGTTTGTATTGATAAACAACAATAAATAAACTGAGTTTAGATATGGATAGCAAGGTATTATTGCAGAATAATGTATGTCGGATCTGCTTAAATGATGCGTCGTGTTACAGGTCGCTGTTGAGCAAAATGGACGCGGACGATCGCACTCTTTTCGAAGTTCTCTCTTTTATAACTCGTATTAATATCTCTGTGAAGGATAATTTACCGAAACAGGTTTGCAATGACTGCTACAATACAATGTGCAAGGCTGATGATTTTATAAAAAGGTGCATTCAGTCAGAAAACTTGCTTAAAAAATGAATTTTACAACTCTACCATATCATTGGAAAATGCAGATAAAACTGATTCAATATTTTACACGACTTTTGATATATCAAAATCGTCTGGAGAAGATCAAAAACATGATTTCTTCTCAAATAATATTCTCACAAAGGAAGAATTAACAAATACTGCAGATAATTTGATGAACAAGGCCTATAAGTTTGATAATTTAAGTATTATTAAAGAAGAGCACTGATGAATTCCTTCAAGAGGACATGGAAGATTTAGCTGAAAATATTGTTATAGAAAATAATCAAGTACCCAGTACAATTAGTATAAATAGTACAATTTCTAAAATATGCATTTGTGGTATTGTATGCAACAATCAGTACGAGTTAGATTCACATATTAAAGAATGCAAACATTTATGCCGGCAATATGATAGTGATACTGTAAAAAATGAACTAGTTAACTTAGAAAATAAATTAATAAATGAAAAGACTGAATTAATTTGTCCGATTTGTGGAGAAATATTTGAATATAGCACATTATATACAGAACATTATAATACACATAAGAAAAAAGCTAAAGTTCGACATAAAAAGTTAAAAAAACACTTAGATAGTAAGGCAAGTAATTTAACTGATCCCACTATCATGTATGGAGTGTAATGAAAAATTTCAAGACATGACTGCTTTAAAACAACACCTAAATATTCACGATAATATCAAAAATAAAGAAGAAACCGCCACATTTCAGTGCTCCATGTGTATGCGTAATTTTAGTCGCAAATTATCTTTAATAGCTCATATAAAAAGGCATGAGGAGAAAGCTCGGAGGATATTTACATGTAAAGCTTGTAAACGAGAGTTTCAACATCAAGCTCATCTCGATAATCATATAGTGCTAGTACATTCTAAAGAAAAAGGTAATTTTTTCAACTTTGTATGTATGTATGTCCAAATCTACAAATGATAAAACTTTACTCATCTCAGTCAATAAAATATCTATAACTAATATTTTGTTGAATATAGTACATATTAGAAGACTATTGCAGCACTAAAGCATAATATCTGAATATCTATTGTACGGGTTCAATTCCCATGAGGGAAGATTGAAGTATTTTCGTTTTCTCTTCTCGCTTAACATTGTGAATTGTGGAGTAGAGTTGTCACTCACAGTTATGCCTCGAAGAAGATAAAACCGGAGTGATACTAAGTTCTTGGAGTTCTCTCTGCCTACCCTTCTAGAAGGATACAGATGGAAGCTAAAAATTACTTTTAATACTTTTTTATACTGTTATTAACTATTGTTTTGTTTAATTAACTTGGCGGAACTCAACGCCGCGCTTGTCTAGTTGCCAGAGCGAAGAAAATGGAAAATGAAATCATTTTTGTTTTAGCTTCACGCTTTATCCCGCTCATGGCAGAGTAGGCAGAGGGAACTACAGGAATCATACGAACCTAGTTTTAAGACACTCCGCTACTTAGTCCCTGCCTACTCCGTCCCCTTTCCGCCGTTTTCGAGGCATTGCGTGTTGAGTGGCGGAACTCAACGCCGCGCTTTGCCTTAGTTGCCAGAGCGAAGAAAATGGAAATAGAAAAATCCATCTTCCCCGACTGGGGATCGAACCCAGAAACCGTCGCGTTACAGGCGGACGTTCCGCCTCTGCGTCACGACGGTCCTCATGAAAATGAAATGAAATAATTTATTCTCTCCAAATGGGAATCGAACTCACACATCGACGTATTTACAGACAAACTGCTGCTTTCATAAGAGAGGCTTAAATAAGCAAGGGTTTTTAAGCAAGGGTTTTTTTTTTGCCATAATTCTAGGACACACATGTGAGAAATGTAACAAAAGTTTTACATCCCAAGATTGTCTTGACCACCATTTGGAGGGGCATAAGTTGCAAAAGAAACACAAATGTCATGTGTGCAATAAAACCTTCACGGTATTGTCCACTCTGACGGAACATATGAGGACCCATACCGGGGAAAAACCTTTTTTGTGTTCCATATGCGGGAAAGGGTTTAGCCAAAAGAACAATTTGGCTCAACATGTGAGACGACACCAGGGGTTGAAACCGTTCAAGTGTGAACATTGTGATAGAAGGTAAGTTGAGAGTTGAGAGTGTTAAGACACTCCGTTTCTCCGTTCTCCGTGGGAATTGAACTCGCAGCCTTAACTTTTAAGAAGGCATTTCGTTTTAAGTTAGAAGGTGTTCAAATGGCGCAAAAATAAGAACGATAATAGATTTGTCATGTCTGTATGTCTATGTCAGTATTCCACAATTGCTTTTTTCCGAAATTATAAGAACTATGTTGAAACTTGTTAAATAGACGTATTCTCTGGAATGCATTAATATTTTCACAAAAAAAAATTGAAAAAAAAATTTTTGGACTTCCCCATTACAGGGGTATTCCCCTTAGTACTGAAACTCAATCTTTTTGCCCATCTAGGTATATTATATACAGGCTGTATCTGACACGGCGGCCATTATCAAAACTACATATAGGCGAAAATATTTTGAGGCTATATACAAAAAACTATTTAATAATTATTAATAGTTTAGGGTAAAGCATCAGTTTTTCCCATTTCACGATATATTTATACGTGCTGTGTAACGCGTGAGGTAGTCATAATTAAATACGAATGACGTATAGACCTCGTACTACAAAAATACTATCAAACGTTGTCAATCTGTCACCTTTCATTCAAAAAAATAACCAAAAGAAAAAGGGATATATCTCCGTCCCGCTCTGACAGTACAGTGTACGCTCGCGTCATACTTGACTAATGGCGGTTTATTTTGAAACAATAATTTAATTATTTATTTTTTTTAAAAAAAATATTTTTTTATTTTTGAAAATTTTACCTCTTATAATTTACCAAGTTTATAAGGCTAGTACAATGCTTGAAATGATGGTCGCCGTTACAGCCACACTCTGTATAAGTCTTCAAAATGTTGACGTTTCTCATATCATTATATTCTAAAATGAATAGTTACCTCTCGAGACACTTCCAAAGTAGTAAAATATTTCTAAAATAAAATATGCGTATTTTAAAAGTTAAAACTAACCTCCACAGATTCGTATCGAAGGGCGAATTGGACGCGCACAATAGAAAACACAGCGGGGCCCACCCTTTTGTTTGTGACGAATGTGGTAACAGTTTTACTACATCCAGCTCTTTGACCAAACACCGAAGAATCCACAGCGGGGAGAGGCCTTACGCCTGTGACCTTTGCCACATGAGATTTGCCGCTTTGGGCACATTAAAAAACCATAGACGAACCCATACCGGGGAAAAACCGTATCAGTGTTGCCATTGCGAGAAAGCGTTCATCCAGAGAACTGATCTGGTCTCCCATATAAGGTGCCATACCGGGGAGAGGCCTTACACTTGTGCTTGTTGTGGGCAAGGGTTTCGGAAGGCCTCGGCGTTGAAAGTTCATTTGAGGGTACACGGGAAGGAGGCTATGGTCATGTGATTTTCGACTGACTGACTGGCTAATTGACTGACTGACTGACTGACTAATTGACTGACTGACTAATTGACTGACTGACTAATTGACTGACTGACTAATTGACTGACTGGCTGACTGACTAATTGACTGACTGACTGACTAACTAATTGACTGACTGACTGACTAACTAATTGACTGACTAATTGACTGATTGACTGACTGACTAATTGACTGACTGACTGACTAATTGACTGACTGACTAATTGACTGACTGACTGACTGACTAATTGACTGACTGACTGACTGGCTGACTAATTGACTGACTGACTGACATATCCGTCAAGTGCGAACGATTTTCAGGATATGAGGGTTTCATACCCCTTTTTTTTGGGTTATAGGTATTGATTTTAATTTGATATCGATACAGAGAACTTTTCTTGTACCGAACCCTGAAAATGGTGAATTAAAAAACAAAGTGGTTGAAGTTGAAAGCAAAATGGTATTATATCTTTAAAGAACTGTTTTTTTAAAGATAATTTTTTTTTGTGTTATTTATGTTTATTTGTGTTTGTGTGTATGTGTGAATAAAACAGTATTGATTTTTTTATTTAATTATAGATTTTTTTAAAGCTCTTTCTTTAAGTATTATTGTAAGTGTATGTATCATTTGTACCAAACTGTCAATATAAGAGAAATACTTTTGAACCATATTATTGTTTTTTTTTTTTATTACTTTCACGCTTTATCCCGCTCATAGCGAGATAGGCAGAGGGAACCGCAAAAGCCTTGGAAACTGAGTGTTAAGACACTCCGTTCTGCTTTTAGCCTTTTTCCAGGCATTGGCGTGTTGAATGGCGGAACTCAACGCCGAATAGCCTAGTTGCCAGAGTTGGGAAAAAATGAATTTAAATAGTCCATCCTCTCCAAATGGGAATCGAACCCACAAACCGTTGCGTTGACAGAGTCTGTGCCAATGTAAATAATGACGCAAGGCTGGTTTTTCTAAAACCTATTACTTATTTAACAAAACTATAATTTTTGTTTAGTTTTTGAGGACCGTCGTGTTCACAGGCAGACGCTACGCGTCTTAGCCACGAAGGTCATAACTATAAGACAAACATTGATTTTAAATTCAAATTTTATTGCATTAGGAAAATTTAGGGAATTAGCGAGCTCTTGTTTTAATATACAAGCTTCTAATTTATAATTTTTTGTGAAAAAGGTTGAAAAATAAGTAGAGTCAGGAGTAAGTGGTCACTTAGTAATTGACTTACGTATTACAAGACACAGGCATACACTCACCGCGCCTGTAACTCGACTATATCGCATTCGCAATTATGTGGGACAGTCTGTTTGCCTCCAATAGGATCCCAGAAAACGTTCAAGATGTTCTATGTCACAATTTAAAAAAGTTATGAAATGACGTTTATTAAGACACTCCGTTGCTTTAGTCCCTGCTTTCTCCATCCCCGTTTTCTGCCCTTTTCGAGGCATTGCGTGTTGAGTGGCGGAACTCAACGCCGCGCTTTGTCTAGTTGGCAGAGCGAAGAAAATGAAAATAGACAAATCTTCTCCGAGTGGGAATCGAACCTACAAAAAGTTGCGTTGCAGGCAGACGTTTTAAAAGCTATTACCATATTAATGATTTCACAAATGATAACACGTCCTTGGGAATGAAATGCTCGCTCCAGTCTAATTCAAGACTACATTGTCACTAAAAAGAATTTTGACAAATTAAATAAAAAAAAAAACAGGGAAAATCCCGCTGAGTTTCTTGCGTCGGTTCTCCTCATATCTGAGGCATTAACTTTAGCGAACCGGTGGTGAATTAAATAAATTATTTGACATTCAAAAAATGAAGCCTGTAACTTCTTACTTTGACTAAAATTATTTGACTTTGTTTGTGGGTTCGATTCCCACTTGGGGTTTTTTTTAAATTTTCATTTTCTTCAATCTGGCAACTCAATACGCAATGCCTTGATAAAGACGTAAAGTAGGGAACGGAGTGTGTTTACACTAGGTTCCTATGGTTCTTGTGGTTCCCTTTATACTGAATAAAGAATGAAGTTAAAAAAAATGAACAAACGTACGAAATTTCTCCTTCTCTTCTTTTAACTCTTTGGACTTCTGGAGAGTAAAAGGAGAGTGGGTTTTTTTTAATGTCAAAGCTGTTTGGTCACGAATGCATCATATTGTTACATGACATTGGACTAAATTACTACAAAGAGTTTTTTTAATTTATTACAAAGAGTTTTTTTAATTTATTACGATGTATTTTGGTTTCAAATATTTACAAAATAATCACAGATTACATTCGGCTTAAAATAAACTTTATAATTTGTTAGAGCTTTGTCAATATACTTTTATTTACGTCTTCACGCTTTAACCCGCCTATGGTAGAGTAGTCAGAGGGAACTCAAGGACCATAGGAACCTAGTGTTAAGACACTCCGTTACTTAGTCCCTGCTTTCTCCGTTCTTGCTTTCCGCCTTTTTCGAGAGCTAGAGCGAAGAAAATGGATATAGAAAAATCTATCTTCCCCGAGTGGGAATCGAACCCACAAACCGTCGCGTTTACAGCAGACGCTACGCCACTGCGCCACGACGATCCTCACGTACTTACAGTATCTCAAGCGATCAGTTTTATTGATTATTTTTAACATTTGAAGAAGTAAATCATGGCATCTCTGGCAAACTAGGCAAAGCGCGGCGTTGAGTTCCGCCACTCAACATTCAATGCCTCGAAAACGGCGGAAAGCGAGGACGGAGAAAGCAAGGGCTAAGCAACGGAGTGTCTTAACACTAGGTTCCCACGGTCCCTGCAGTTCTCTGCCTACCCTGCCTTGTGCGGGATAAAGCGTGAAGCTAAAAAAAAATCATAAGACGTTAATAGTTTCCCCATACGTTCGATTGCTGCCTAAACATTCTAATTATCGTAACCAGAGATAACCGAAGGAGCTATGGAAATATCGCAGGTAGATTCTTGAGAGACACCATTACTTAATGATTGATGATTTAAAATAATACTAAATTAGTAAATCCACACTTTAAAAATCATAAAAATATTTAATAAAAAATAGCATTCTCTTTCAACAAACGATTGTTCTTTGTAATAATCTTTGTTTAGCGGAAATTTGTAAAAATCTCCCTACAGAGATGATAACTACTAAATAAGTTGTATAAAGCATGTAAGAATTTCGACGCAACGTGATAAAGAACGCATGGCTCAGTGGTGAGAGCGCTTGCACGGTTCGCAAAAGGGCACGGGTTCGAGTCCAGCTGCGTTAAAATTATTATTTGTTTTCTTTAATTAATTTAAAACAAGTAGGTTTTTTTAGGTTCACGCTTTATTCCACACATAGAAGGGTAGGCAGAGAGAAACGTAGGAACTTAGTGATTTTTTAAATATAATTATCACTACAGACATTTGGTCCGTACCCTTCTTTAACTTACACTATATGTTCTTATCATAAATATTGATTATATTAATATTAGTATGTAATATATTGAATTAATATGAATCATAATGAACTTTCTTATCTTTACTTAGAACTAAGGCTATGGCTGATAAGCGTGTGCTATTTCTAGTGTCATAAATTAATTTAAATGATATGATAAAGAAGGGTCACTTGATGGTGGGGTCACACAATAATGGCAAAAAGTAAGCTTTGATACGACTCAAGGACCTAGTGTTAAGACACTCCGCTCTCGAGGTATTGCGTGTTGATGGGCTGACGCAGCGCTTGTACTAGGATTTAAAATAGCTAGTTAAAGTTATAAATAGTCATAATATATGATGAGGACCGTCGTGGCGCAGAGGCACAACGTCTGCCTGTAACGCGATGGTTTCTTGGTTCGATTCCTAGTCGGGGAAGATAGATTTTTCTATATCCATTTTCTTCTAAATATATATAAAAAATTCAACACAGAGGGATTTGAACGCGCGCCTCTTTGACTCCGTCCTGTAATCCATGAGTACAACGAACGCAAATTTAAATACTTGTAACGAATTAACAAAAAATATGATTTCTTTAAGTACTTTGGATTTTATTCCTTTGTCAGTACAATTACTTCCTTTTTGTATTATTTTTTTAATATTTTTTTCAGCTTCACGCTTTATCCCGCACATGGCAAGGTAGGCAGAGGGAACTGCAGGAACCATACGAACTTAGTGTTAAGATACTCCGTTATTTAGTCCCTGCTTTCTCCGGTCCCCGCTTTCCGCCGTTTTCGAGGCATTGCGTGTTGAGTGGCGGAACTCAACGCCGCGATTATATATTATTAGTAGATTGTATGTATGTATGTACGCTGCGCTTTGCCTTAGTTTGCCAGAGCGAAGAAAATGGAAATAGAAAAATCCATCTTCCCCGACTGGAGATCGAACCCAGAAACCGTCGCGTTACAGGCAGACGTTGCGCCTCTGCGCCACGACGGTCCTACTTATTGTCAAATTCTATCTTAGCAGGTCAAAGAGTCGGTCCATACGTTCCAGAGCTTTTTATGCGTTGTGGGTTGAAAATATATAAAAAAAAAATGGTTGCCTGTAAAGTGGGTTTTACGGGCGAAAATTTTACGTGACAACGTCTTTTCTCGGTAGAATATTTATTGATATGATTAATAATTATAATATAAATTGCACAAATTTTAACTATAGAAAATATATTTTGTTTACTAAAACATTGTACATGTGTCAAGTGATACGCGCGGCGGACCGATCATAGTTCGGTGACAGTTGACACATCGTTACGTTACCTTTTTCATATGTGACTCCGAGCCGCAACCTAATTTAAGACGTTGTCACGTCAAAAGTCTTACTTAAAGACCGCAAGACGCGGCGTTGAGTTCCGCCACTCTACACAGTGTTCTAGTAAAGAAGAAATGCCAGAAATAAACGTTTACATAATAATTAGTTGATTTTTCTTCACTTAGGAGTTAAGTAGATGAATCATACTATCATACGATGTACTTTACTGCGCAGTTAGAAATAAATATATATATATATATATATATATATATATATATATATATATATATATATATATATATATATATATATATATATATATATATATATATATATATATATATATATATATATATATATATATATATATATATATATATATATATATATATATATATATATATATATATATATATATATATATATATATATATATATATATATATAATATATATATATATATATATATATATATATATATATATATATATATATATATATATATATATATATATATATATATATATATATATATATATATATATATATATGTATATATATATATATATATATATATATATATATATATATATATATATATATATATATATATATATATATATATCCCTCAAGTATGTCAAAGGTCAATACATATATGATATCATCGAGGACTTGTTACTGAAGCAATTAATTAATATATATATATATCTTTCCTTTGCCTTTGTTACTCTAGATCGTGATTCGACTTAACTAATAAAGAAGAAAAGGCTACATTCATACATGTATTACATTTGTACTTTCAAAGGTCGGTGTGCTTCTTACTTTATCACTTTGGGTGGCGGAACTCAACGCCGCGCTTTGCTTAGCTATTAAAGCGAAGAAACTGAAATAATTCTCTTTCTTCATGGGAATCTAACCCACAATAGTCGCACTGACAGTCATGACGTATTCAAAACGAATTTATAAGTTTTTTTATTATTTTATGTTGATAGATTAAAAAGTTAACATGTTAGAGCTTTTAAAAAATTAAAAAAAAATGGTTGCCTGTAAAGTCAGTTTTACGGGCGAAGATTTTACGTGACAACGTCTTTTTCTCGGTACAATATTTATTGATATGAATATTATTAAATTGCACAATAGGAACAAGGAATTAAATGAAAATAAGAATTGCACAATTTTAACTATAGAAAATATATCTTGTTTACTAAAACATTGTACATGTAAACTTAAACTTAACTAATTCCTATTTGAGTGATTTTGTTGAGGATAGGACGATGATAGGAGAAATATGAAATGAAAGGAACTGTAATGTGTTTTGCGAAAGTCAAGTCTATCACGTGTCAAGTGATACACGCGGCGGACCGATCATAGTTCGGTGACTCATCGTAACGTTACCGGGCGTTACAATTTTTCATAAGTGACTCCGAGCCGTAACCTAATTTAAGACGTTGTCACGTCAAAATCTTCACGCTCTATCTCGCATATACACGATTGATTGGTGTTCATACGCGGTACATAAGAAATTTTAACTTTTTTTAGTGTATTTTTAGTGTAATATCAATTTTAAACCAACTTTTAATTTTACCAAAGCTCAGTAAAATACTTTATCAAACAATTACCTGATCTGCAACAGGTTTTTCCTAAACTGGCAACACTTTAGCACTTGTTAATTTCTTTTTCAACGCCAAAAGTTTATCCACTTCCGGTTGCCATATTGTTTTGTCTCCTGTTGATGCTTTTAGTTGAGGCACTTTGGATAAAAATGTTAAAATATTCCTTTGAATTAATGAACTTTATCGCACATATACATTTTTATAGCTTCACGCTTTATCCCGCATATAACAGGCATAGGCATAGGCAGAGGGAACCACATAAAAACCGTGTTAACCTAGTGTTAAGACATGTCGTTCCCCACTTTCCGCGTTTTCTAGGTATTATGTGTTGGGTAGCGGAACTCAACGCCGCATTAAGTTGGCAGAGAAAAAGAAATGGAAATAAAAAAATCCATTTTCCCCAGTGGGAATCGAACCCACAAACCGCATGGGTGCATAATGTCAATTGTTTTTGGATTTTGATGTATGTTTGACAGTGGCGTGCACAGGATTATGACACTGGGTATGCGGCGGAGTACGCGGCCACAAAAACTTTTTTTTTTTAGCTTCACGCTTTATCCCGCACATGGCAGGGCAGGCAGAGGGAACTGCAGGGACCGTGGGGACCTAGTGTTAAGACACTCCGTTACTTAGTCCCTGCTTTCTCCGTCCCCACTTTCCGCCGTACAAAACTTTTGGATATTTTTAGCATATTCACAGCCATGCGACGGACCTCTGTCAAGAAGTATGTCATCAGAGCAATTCTTAAGATACATCTTCTACAGTGACAAACACAAAACACCTATCGATCGTTGCGGTGGAAGAATTTTTATATTTAAAATAATAAGCTTAAATACTGTAACTCCTGTCTCGAAGACACACCTACTTTTAAACACAATTTTAATCTTTTCAACACAAACTTTACAATCAAATATTATTTAAGAAATATTAAGAAACTCACTAATAAAAGCAAATCACTGTAATTATTAAAGAAATTACAACTACTAAAAAAACTATAAATATACTCGCGTAACAAAATAGAAAACACTTAAATGAAAAAAGCAATATCGGCCCCCGCGACCCGCGAGACAATACGTTTCTGCTTTTTAAACAAATAAAACCTTTTTTTTAGCTTCACGCTTTATCCCGCAAATTGTAGGATAGGCAGAGGGTACTGCAGGAACCATATGAACCTAGTGTTAAGACACTCCGTTGCTTAGTCCCTGCTTTCTCCGTCCCCGCTTTCAACCTTTTTCGAGGCATTGCGTGTTGAGTGGCGGAACTCAACGCCGCGCTTTGCCTAGTTTCCAGAGTGAAGAAAATGGAAATAGAAAAATTCATCTTCCCCGACTGGGAATCGAACCCAGTAACCGTCGCGTTACAGGCAGACTTTGCGCCTCTGGGCCACGACGGTCATACGAGTGAATATTCGACGCATATAAAGTATGTAGAAGGTAATAAAAACAGCGTAGATGACAGTTTATCGCGTATAGAGACAGTCTCATTCCCCACTGTAGTAGATTACTCGGAAAACGCATTAGAACAACGATATGATAAGGAGTTATTTGAATTAATAAAGTCAACAAGCAACAATGTAAAGCGTAATAAGTGATGTCCAAGTTCCAATGAGATGATTTATTTTGAGAGTTGTGGTAACAATTTGAAACCATATTTATCAAAAAAAAAATTAGAGAAAAAAAATGTTTTTGATCTGTTGCACAATTAAAACCATCCAAAGGCCTTACTTAGCCAAGACGCAATTTGACAGTTGCTTATGCTAACAATATGTTCTGTTCTGTTCTGTTCTACGGTAACGGCGTTTCGAGCGTGCCAGTTGAGCACAATGCTCTTCGCCAATGTCACGTTGTATTGGAGAATACACTTCGTGTATTCTGTAGAATAGAATGTAGGATGTACGGTGAAAAGAGAAAATAAGCTTTGCACAATAATAGAATGCACGTAAAAAAGAGATCCAATATAGCTAACAATATGTATGGAGTAAACAATAAGTCACGTGACTTAAGCCAACGAAAAGAAAAATGGTAGCCAAAAGCAAAACGTCAACAAAGTCATTGAGTCGAAATAGATATCTGAGACCTTAGCCAAGACGCCATTTGACAATCGTTTACGCTGACAATATGTATGGACTTAACGATAAGTCACGTGATCTAAGACAACGAATAGAAAGATTGTAGCCAAAAATATAACGACAACGAAGCGTTGGCGTGAAACGAGAAATTTTATCGTTTCTACAGTGTCAATCGCTAATTGACAGCCATGTTGGTCATTTTGACAATCGCTTGAAACTGTCAGTGTTAATTGTCAACGCTCACCTATCGAAGTATGAAACCCTGCAGAAAACGCAAAAAATTGTAGAAATAGTATTTTTCACCCTAATAATTACTAATTTATTAGTAAATTAGCAAGTTATTAAGTAAATCGATTATTTTATACAGCTAGTAAACTATGAATCAAAAGAGCTATATCTCTGTCCCGCTCTGACAGTACAGTGTACGCTCGCGTCATACTTGACTAATGGCGTTTTATTTTGAAACAATTATTTAATTTTAACTATTTATTTTGTTTGAAAGAAACATTTTTTTCTTTTATATTTTTACCAAGTTTATAAATATTATGCTTTAAGTTAATCCATCCATCTCCATTCTATAGACGTGCTCTTTTCTTTATTTATTTTAAGCTGTCAGCTTTTTTAATTTTGAATACATACTTATAAATTGGCAAACGTAGTGTAGGACGCCCTCCGGCCCGCTGGACCGACGACATACGCAGGGTTGCCGGAGCAGGCTGGATGAGGGTTGCGTAGGACCGGGATGTTAGGCGCAAACTTGGGGAGGCCTATGTCCAGCAGTGGACTGCGATAGACTGACGACGACGACGATTTATAAATTTAACAAGTGCCAAAAAATAAATATGTGACAAGATTGATATAATATATAAATATATATGCAAAATAGTCATAGTAATATAAGGATGCATACGAAAGGACTGTTGTATGTAGGTATATTATGTAGGTATAGTAGGTGTGCGTGTGTGCGTGTGTGTGTGTGTGTGTGAGCGTGTGTGTGCGTGCGTGCGTGCGTGCGTGACTAAATTATATAAATTATTTTTTGTAACCCCAATGCAAAAGAAAAGATTAATTTATAAATAAAAACCACGTTACTATTAACTTATTTATTAAAATGAAATAAACATAAATCAATAAACTACAAAAATATTACATTTAAAAGGGTCCAAAATCTCTTAAGTCTCTCAAGATTCTTCTTCAGAAACGCGTGAGGAAGGAAAAAAAATGATTTTTTATCCGTTTACAAACAAAGAAGGATATTATATATTATGAGTTAAATTAAAAATATAATAATAAAAAAATTATAACAAACTTAGACTAGTAGTTCTTACAAAACATCTCCAAATCTCCAAATTTATTGTCGTTTTTATAGCTTTTTTTTCTTAAGAAATATATTATCTTTCATTTCAATAATTCTAATTACTAATACAAAATCTAGCAAATTAACATTATGCCATACAAGAATTTTCGTGCATTCTTAACTAAGATTTTTTTTATGTCCTCACATGGCAGGATAGGCAGAGGGAACTGCAGGAACCACAGGAACCTAGTGTTAAGACACTCCGTTGCTCAGTCCCTGCTTTCTCCGTCCCTTTCCTCCTTTTTCGAGGGATCGCGTGTTGAGTGACGAAACTTAACGCCACGCTTTGCCTTAACTAATTTGTATAACAATTAACATTTTTACAGCTATAAAAGATTTTTTTTATCTTTCTAATAATACAAACAAAATTAAAAATATTTTTATAAAAAAGCTTGCTACATTGCAAAGAGGGTTGAAATAATTATTTATCTCCTCATAGGAATCAAACCGACACCTGTATCCAGCATCCACGGAATATTAAATGAATTTAAAGTTTAGACTACATTTTCAACACTTGCTGCTAAAGTCCTAGATAAGTTTCTTATCTGGGAGATAAAAAATAAATTTTGATTATCACAGGTACCAGTTAGTATTATTTAGCAGATAAAGACTTGTTTAAATTTACTATCTGGAGCTTTACTTGTTACCAGTGACAAAAGGACTTCAATTTTGACGACGACGAAAAATTTTTATGATAAGATTTTTTGGGGGATTTTTTTATTTTTTTATAGGCCTAATTTTGCGGAGATGACGTGAAACATTCTGCCAGTGTAATGTTATTAGAGAGAGGGTATATCTCTGACATAATGTTAAATACTCAATAACATGTAAACTATAGTAGATTTCTTAAAATTTCATTTTTTTTTTGGTTCTTTTTTTGTTTTTGAAGAAATAACTAATGGCTATACTATAGTAAATATTACGTCACATACGAGTATGCATTAGCAACGAATTCTGTGTTTCTCCTCACATGTTTATGACTTTTTCTTACCGTCCACATACAGATCGCCGTCCTTAGCCTTTTTATCATATCTTTCTATTAAATAGAACGTACAAATTCTCAATCTAGGGCCGTGAGCCCTGATTACTAAATGGAAGCGGCCTCGAAAAGCTGTCGAATACACTTCTAAACGAATTTCTTGTCTGGGATGGTTGATATTTGTCAATTCTTCGTACTCTGGACTAAGATCTTTACATAGAGCCAATAGCTTACGAATCCAATCGAAATATTCTGTAACAGTCAACTCCTTGCCTCTAGCTACTTTATGCTTTAAATAATGATAAACTTTTGAGAAAATCCCAGAAAAATCAATGTCCAAAGGATTTTTGGAATTATCATCCTCGATATCTTTTCGTGCCTTCTTAAATAAATCAGTCAATTCTGTCAAAATATTATTGCGATCCAAAACTTTCTTCATGCAATATTCACGTAGTTTTTCGAAAGGTAGCTTATTTCCCCGCAAACCCTCGTCAACCATTTCTTTCATAAGTTCGTCTTTTATATATTTAGCAACGATTTCCATTAAAGCTATCAAGTTCTCATAAGCGACATCCCCCGCAAAATAATCTGATTGGAACAATTTTATTACAATCAACAGGACATCCTCTATTTCAATACCTTGACCTTTAATTTGAAGTAATATTCTTATGAAATTCTCTTCGTGTTTCTCGAATTTTTTGAATAATGCCAATATTTGCTCACGTAACTTGGGCGAAGCGTTACAACGATCCAGAACAGCTTTCAACTTCTTGATAAAATCGTTTAAGTTACCGTAATCTTCAATTGCATCTTTTTTATGGTCACTGTTGCTGTTATTATTGTTATTATTATTTCGTTCGGGCTGCTGAGATCCTGGAGCTTCAGGTTTAGCTTTAGGTGCAGAACTAGTTTTTTGTGTAGAAGCGGTACTAGAAGAGTTTGAAGTTGTAGCACCTCGACTATTGCCAGAAGAAGAACGGTTGTTCTTATTTTTGTCCTGCGTTGTTTGTGGAGGTGTAAAAGTTACGGTGACAGAGTTCTTTTGTGTTTCGAAAGGATTGAAAGTCACAGGTTTGCATCTAGAACAGTTACAAAACGTTTCATATCTGGTTTGTTCCCGTTCACGACTGCAACTACTACATCTGCAACTGTTAAAATTATTACTATTAACTTCTCTAGAGTAAAATGATGATGATGGATATTCTGAGTATTCTGGTGTACTTTCAATTGAATAGTAATATTCTCGTATACGATTCCTTAACTCATATTCTCGTATACGTTCGTTTCTTTCTTCTCGTTCCCGCCTGATATTGAATAGCCTTTCTTGTTCCTCACGTTCATTTTCTATTTCCCTTACCCTTCTTCTCGCTTCTTTTTCTCTTTCTCTTCTTATTGCTTCTTCTTCTCTTTCCCTTCTATTTGCTTCTTCTTCTCTTTCCCTTCTTCTTGCTTCTTTTTCCTGCTGTCTCTGCCATCTCCTGCTATTTTCTTCACATCTTCTCCTTCGTTCACTTTCTCTGTCACATTCTTCAATGTAGGCAGCTAATGCACCTACAGCAACTATTCCTAAGAAAACAGCCGTTGTAACGGGTTCTACTCCCATGTTTCTGATTAATCTTGATTAATTTTGACAAAAATAATGTAAATTTTTTTACGAATAGTTTTCTAATATTTCTCTAGATAACAAATTTTTTGTGCAAGTATAAAGCTCTTTAAAGTAAATTAATTTTTTTTAGTTCTAGTTTTCTTTTTCAATTTAGTCTGTGTTATTTAGTCTTGCCACCAAGTGTGAGAAGCTGGTAACTCCTCAGCTTCGTCACAATCGGTATCCGGATCTTCAGGGTCCTTATGTCCCTTCCACTTGGAGATCAGGTCGTCTAAAATTTCGATAAGCTCCTTTATATTCAAAAAATAATAAGAGAATTTCTTTCCTTGAGTTTTAGTTGGGTAATCACCAAAATCGTCGATCAAGAATTGCAAAGCTGACCGTTTTCTCAAGACTCCTGTATCTAATCTCGTTCTGTATTTAATTGCAACGTTTGTTATGCTAATTTTGATGGACTGTAATGATTTTTCGAGTAATGGACCTATAATAGCTTTATCTTGGTCTGAGATTTTGGCTTTTTCAGAACCCAAATCAAATATGAAGTCTAAAACTTCATCGGTTTGGGAGCAGCTGGCGAGAATGTCTGCTCGAGTGTCGTACTTAGCAGTTTGCAATGTTTCCAAGTGATTAATCAACTGTTCTACGTCCCCTGACATAGCACTTGAAGTCTGCACGCCGTGGCTGTAAAAAAAACCTTTATTATATGACATGGAAGTTAAATAATAATAAATAAGTGTAATAATGAGGACCGTCGTGGCGCAGAGGCGCAACGTCTGCCTGTAACACGACGGTTTCTGGGTCCCCAGTCGGAGATGGTTTTTTTCTATTTCCATTTTCTTCGCTCTGGCAAATTAGGCAAGGGGCGGCGTTGAGTTCCGCCACTCAACACGCAATGCCTCGAAAATGGCTGAAAGCGGGGACGGATAAAAGCAGGGACTAAGCAACGGAGTGTCTCAACACTAAGTTCGTATGGTTCCTGCAGTTCCCTCTGCCTACCCATCCATGTGCAGGATACAGCGTGAAGCTAAAACAAAAAAGCATAATAATTTCTCGTTATAATATAATATAATGATGCAGAATACAAAACTTTACTGGCAAAATGTGAGTCGCTAACCAGAATGCAGGGATTTGTACCAATTTTGTGACTAGTAAAGTTAGTATTTTGAATTAAATTTGCGTTTGTGTACATTCATATTGTATGAAACTAACTTTACATACAAGCTTCCATCATATAAGGTTGGGTTCACCTTGCACTCCGTATCTATCCACCTGTACACATATTCTAAATAATTTTTCTTAAATCACGTTGAGATATGAAGCTTAAAATATGAACTATTTAATATTTCTTTTTACATGTCTTCACGCTTTATCCCGCGCATCGCAGGGTAGGCAGAGGGAACTGCAGGAACCGTGGACCTAGTGTTGCTTAGTCCCTGCTCACTCCATCCCTGCTTCCTTACTGCCTTCTTCGTGGCATTGAGTGTTGAGTGTTAGCCTAGTTTCCAAGACGAAGAATATGGAAATAGAAAAATCCATCTTCCCCTCATGGGAATCGAATCTATAAACTGTCGTGTTTACAGATAGACGCTATGCCTCTGCGTCACGACGGTTCACAGGTACGTATCTAAAGTAATAATAATAATATTTATTTCATAAAAGAGCTGTAGCACAATACATATTATATCAGATTACAAATAGATTAAACACTTACGGCCTTATTCATAAAAAAGTCTTATAGAAGGTTTTAAGTATACTTTAGTTAACACGCTCTTTAGGCATATAGAACGTTCCATAAATGTTTGTATTCATAAACGCTCTATAAGCCTTCTATAACTAAAGTGTGACTAGTATGAATTATAAGTTCACAATGTTGCCACTACACTGAAGTCGGTCGACTTATTGCCGAAAATAACAGTAAATCAACAGATGATAAGTGACAAACGCATCGACATAGTATGACCACAGATAATATTACGTACAAAAATATATTGTTGGATCTGGCTTTACATTTACCGGCTTCATTTACGTCATTGTTATCACAAAAACACGAATGTTTATTTTATTTTAGTTTATAAACTTTCTTAATTTTTAAAAAATTAAGTCAAAAGAAGTAAAACGACAAAGAATTGAAAATTGTTTAGACGTGGACAAGTATTACCTATGTTCTGTGCACCTTTCTTATGTATAATTTATTACTAATAAACTTGTTAATAACTAAATATAGTTAATAAATGTGGAACAAAATGTCAATTATTATATTGTTTTGTTTACGAAACTGAAATTGACACTCTTGATGACAAGCGACTCGACGACGTCATATCTATGCTCATATTAGTATGAGCTATAATCAGCTGTTATATGAATCGACCATCTTTGGACGTTAAAACACTCTTATAGTAGGGTTCTCGGCTCTATAACTTTATAATAGGTTTATAGAACTGTTTAGCACTAAAATGCTGTTATGAATAACGTTTTTTGACAACTGTACTATAGGGAGTCTTTAAGCGTGCTATAACTTTTTATGAATAAGGCCGTTAGTATACTACAACAGTAGGCTGGGGTACGGTCCTCTTAGATAGGTTACTGAATAACCTGTTCTAAAGAGAAACAGTGTCGTATCCCACTGTGTTGTTCAAAAGTTTGTTCAAAAGTTTGTTATTTTATTAAACGGTTAACAAGTCGTAACAATACTGTACTTAATTAAAATTATAATTTTTTGACTAGCAACATGCGACGGCTTCTGGGTTCGATCCCCAGTCGGAGAAGATGGATTTTTCTATTTCCATTTTCTCCGCTCTGACAAACTAGTTCCGCCGCTTCCACACGCAATGCTTCGAAAAAGGCGGAAAGCAGGGACTAAGCAACATATTATACGTATAACACAACCACAGACAAATATCTTATGTCTATAATGCTACTGGCAATTTTGCATTAAGTACACCTACCGATTGTTAGAGTAAATAAATATCGATAAGGTTATTATGTTATTATGTTAGTAAGACTTTACATACTGTTAATTTTATATTGCCGAGTTAGAAAAGATTTGACTTTCCGATAGCTTACACGTGTGTATGGTCCCACTTATCTGAGTATGACAATATATCATAATATATACATACATATCTGCAGTTCCCTCTACCTATGCGGCATAAAGCATTAAGCTAAAAAATAAAACTAGTATTATACCCAAGTATTTGATGTTAACCACTGAAGCTATTTGTGAACGATGACAATGTTTTGTCTAATTTGGTGACACTAGTGAGCAGTAATTAATGGTCATCTTAGGTTGAGGGGTACGGGTACGTTATGATTTTTTACGCAAGGCAACCATCATTTTGTAAGTACCAGAAGCTCGACATCAAAAGAAAAGCGATTTAGAAATACTTGTAAGTCAAGCAAGTTACAATTTATCGATGTTATGTTTTGACAACATGTTTTTAAATAGTAAGAAAAGTTACGTAAAATCTGGTCGAATTGTTCTGGGGTGCGTACGTGTGTACCAGAAATTGTCGAATCGTCGACACAATTTAATAATTTAATAATGTTATCAGTCATAGTATAGGTTTACGTAAGGGTCTAACGATTTCAAAGATATGACCGGAATATAAGGACTCCTGAAACTTTTTAAGGCCGTACAATTTTTTGACGTAAAATAACTTTTGACGTAAAATGACGTGACAACGTCTTAAATTAGGTTGCGGCTCGGAGTCACAAATGAAAAAGTGTAACGCCCGGTAACGTTACGATGAGTCACCGAACTATGATCGGTCCGCCGCGCGTATCACTTGACACGTGATAGACTTGACTTTCGCAAGACACATTACAGCAGAAACACTTCCTTTCATTTCATATTTCTCCTATCATTGTCCTATCCTCAACAAAATCACTCAAATAGGAATTAGTTAAGTTTAAGTTTACATGTACAATGTTTTAGTAAACAAGATATATTTTCTATAGTTAAAATTTGTGCAATTCTTATTTTCATTCAATTCCTTGTTCCTATTGTGCAATTTAATAATATTCATATCAATAAATATTCTACCGAGAAAAAGACGTTGTCACGTAAAATCTTCGCCCGTAAAACTGACTTTACAGGCAACAATTGTTTTTTTTATCAGGGATTTTTTATCAATCGGATCATTATTTGATTGGAAAAGACGTATTAGTTGTAATTGAGTACATTTAAGTAAATTTTATGTTGTGTTTATATTAAATTAAATTGTAGCTGTATGTGTGAATTTGAGCAAATGTATTTGTGTGCGTGAATATAAAAGTAAAAAAAAAATACAGAATATAAAACTAAAAGTAAGTAAAGTAGACTGATAATAATGTAATTAAAAAGCCATATAGTCACATAGAACTTGGCATAAGCAGTTGTTGAAATTGTTGAAATTCCTTTTCTTTTCTTTAAAATATTCTGCCATTAAATATCCAGCAGTAACTGAAATGTTAACTTTTGCAAAATTTCTAGCGCTATAAAAAACCTTCTTGGACATGTTAATTGTTCAGCGATATAAACAGGGTAAGTAATACCATCAAAGCCAAGGTGAGAAGAATTCAATTTATCATCAGAGTTTCTCTTATTGAAATTCTTGGCACTGGTCAGTAATTTATCAACGTAGACTTTATCAACGTACTTGAAAATTCAACAGTGACATTTGACACCTTGTTTTCTCTCTTAGACGGTTGTTTAGCTACACCTTTCCTGTAGATTAAATTGTAATTCTCGGACCTTTTTCGGGACATTGCGTATCACAATACAGGTTTTAATATGCAATCTTTCAAGTGATTCTAATTTCTCTTCCAGTAATAAGAGTCTATTGGAGGAAGCCGTGCGTTCCTTCTCAAGATTGTCATTTGTTCAGACATACTAGCGATTTCCTGACATGTGCATTCTATATTGATATACTGGCCTTTTATTTCCTTGAGATGATTTTCCAATCTATCCAATCTAGTTTTGAGCAGAGACTAACTCATTGATATATGCCTTGATATCATTTGTGATCTCCGATTTCATAGTGGCAAGTACAACTGTAAGCTCAGCTCCTTCGCCTGATGGACATCGTCGTTTAGCTCGTTTAGTGACGTTTGTATTGTATACGTGAGCGGACGTGAGGGAACGTTTTGGTTTTTTAGAGTTTTTGGAGGTGACTTAAAGCATGCTTGCAAGAAATAGTCACTAGTATATAACCACGAGTTAAAAAAATATATAAATAATAACCAATCAGAAAAAAGGAAAAGAAACTGCTTGATCCATAGCAGCAAACTTGATAACACTCTGTGTTTAAGTCTCAGTATCACACAAGGCTATATTAGCTTCTCTGGACACTGCAAAATTGAATGTCTGTACAACGATAACTTCAAACGGTGAACTAACGATGTCGCTAATTTAACGTCGCTAATATATCGTCACATTTTGTGCAGCGTCTGTCGGTTTGACTCACCACCGGGCGACGAATGGAAGCAGTGGATGCTGATGTTTCACCTTTCTTTAGTTCCATAACAAGTATCTCCTTTGTTGAGAATTTATTACATTTAACTTATATTTTCACTGTATCAAGTGCTTTTGTTTTAGTATACATTAATTACTTATATAAAAACACAATTATAATTAGTATTAGCTAAGGTAATTAGTATTAGCTGCTTAGGTCACGACTAAAAGTTTTTTATTTTGCGGAACGACTTGTCGACACAGTATCTTATATAAGTTAGAAAATATTATAAAGTGAGTTTAATTTTAAATAGTAAATAGTTAATGACGTACGGAACCTTCGGAGCGCAAATACTGCTTGTGTATATATATATATATTTATATATATATATATATATATATATATATATATATATATATATATATATATATATATATATATATATATATATATATATATATATATATATATATATATATATATATATATATATATATATATACACAATTGTATGTGTATATATATATATATATATATATATATAATGTAATGTGTATATATATATATATATATATATATATATATATATATATATATATATATATATATATATATACACAATTGTGTATATATATATATATATATATATATATATATATATATATATATATATATATATATATATATATATATATATATATATATATATATATATATATATATATACACAAGCAGTATTTGCGCTCCGAAGGTTCCGTACGTCATTAACTATTTACTATTTAAAATTAAACTCACTTTATAATATTTTCTAACTTATATAAGATACTGTGTCGACAAGTCGTTCCGCAAAATAAAAAACTTTTAGTCGTGACCTAAGCAGCTAATACTAATTACCTTAGCTAATACTAATTATAATTGTGTTTTTATATAAGTAATTAATGTATACTAAAACAAAAGCACTTGATACAGTGAAAATATAAGTTAAATGTAATAAATTCTCAACAAAGGAGATACTTGTTATGGAACTAAAGAAAGGTGAAACATCAGCATCCACTGCTTCCATTCGTCGCCCGGTGGTGAGTCAGACCGACAGACGCTGCACAAAATGTGACGATATATGGTAACGTTAAATTAGCGACATCGTTAGTTCACCGTTTGAAGTTATCGTTGTACAGACATTCAATTTTGCAGTGTCCAGAGAAGCTAATATAGCCTTGTGTGATACTGAGACTTAAACACAGAGTGTTATCAAGTTTGCTGCTATGGATCAAGCAGTTTCTTTTCCTTTTTTCTGATTGGTTATTATTTATATATTTTTTTAACTCGTGGTTATATACTAGTGACTATTTCTTGCAAGCATGTTTAAGTCACCTCCAAAAACTCTAAAAAACCAAAACGTTCCCTCACGTCCGCTCACGTATACAATACAAACGTCACTAAACGAGCTAAACGACGAGCTGAGCTTACAGTTGTACTTGCCTCTATGAAATCGGAGATCACAAATGATATCAATGCATATATCAATGAGTTAGTCTCCGCTCAAAACTCGAGATTGGATAGTTTGGAAAATCATCTCAAGGAAATAAAAGGCCAGTATATCAATATAGAATGCACATGTCAGGAAATCGCTAGTATGTCCGAACAAATGACAGCACTAGTTTGTAAAATAATTAATCTTGAGAAGGAACGCACGGCTACCTCCAATAGACTCTTATTACTGGAAGAGAAATTAGAATCACTTGAAAGATTGCATATTAAAACCTGTATTGTGATACGCAATGTCCCGAAAAAGGTCCGAGAAAATAAAAAAGATCTATACAGCCTTGTACAACAGCTGCCTAAGAAATTACAATTTAATCTACAGGAAAGGTGTAGCTAGACAACCGTCTATGAGAGAAAACAAGATGTCAAATGTCACGTGTCTACGTTGATAAATTACTGACCAGTGCCAAGAATTTCAATAGGAGAAACTCTGATGATAAATTGAATTCTTCTCACCTTGGCTTTGATGGTATTACTTACCCTGTTTATATCGCTGAACAATTAACATGTCCAAGAAGGTTTTTTATAGCGCTTTAGAAAGTTAACATTTCAGTTACTGCTGGATATTTAATGGCAGAATATTTTAAAGAAAAGAAAAGGAATTTCAACAATTTCAACAACTGCTTATGCCAAGTTCTATGTGACTATATGGCTTTTTAATTACATTATTATTAGTCTACTTTACTTACTTTTAGTTTTATATTCTGTAATTTTGCATTAAGTACACCTACCGATTGTTAGAGTAAATAAATATCGATAAGGTTATTATGTTATTATGTTAGTAAGACTTTACATACTGTTAATTTTATATTGCCGAGTTAGAAAAGATTTGACTTTCCGATAGCTTACACGTGTGTATGGTCCCACTTATCTGAGTATGACAGTATATCATCATATATACCTACATATCTGCAGTTCCCTCTACCTATGCGGGATAAAGCGTTAAGCTAAAAAATAAAACTAGTATTATACCCAAGTATTTGATGTTAACCACTGAAGCTATTTGTGAACAATGACAATGTTTTGTCTAATTTGGTGACACTAGTGAGCAGTAATTAATGGTCATCTTAGGTTGAGGGGTACGGGTACGTTATGATTTTTTACGCAAGGCAACCATCATTTTGTAAGTACCAGAAGCTCGACATCAAAAGAAAAGCGATTTAGGAATACTTGTAAGTCAAGCAAGTTACAATTTATCGATGTTATGTTTTGACAACATGTTTTTAAATAGTAAGAAAAGTTACGTAAAATCTGGTCGAATTGTTCTGGGGTGCGTACGTGTGTACCAGAAATTGTCGAATCGTCGACACAATTTAATAATTTAATAATGTTATCAGTCATAGTATAGGTTTACGTAAGGGTCTAACGATTTCAAAGATATGACCGGAATATAAGGACTCTGAAACTTTTTAAGGCCGTACAATTTTTTGACGTAAAATAACTTTTGACGTAAAATGACGTGACAACGTCTTAAATTAGGTTGCGGCTCGGAGTCACAAATGAAAAAGTGTAACGCCCGGTAACGTTACGATGAGTCACCGAACTATGATCGGTCCGCCGCGCGTATCACTTGACACGTGATAGACTTGACTTTCGCAAGACACACTACAGCAGAAACACTTCCTTTCATTTCATATTTCTCCTATCATCGTCCTATCCTCAACAAAGTCACTCAAATAGGAATTAGTTAAGTTTAAGTTTACATGTACAATGTTTTAGTAAACAAGATATATTTTCTATAGTTAAAATTTGTGCAATTCTTTTTTTCATTCAATTCCTTGTTCCTATTGTGCAATATAATAATATTCATATCAATAAATATTCTACCGAGAAAAAGACGTTGTCACGTAAAATCTTCGCCCGTAAAACTGACTTTACAGGCAACAATTGTTTTTTTTATCAGGGATTTTTTATCAATCGAATCATTATTTGATTAGAAACGACGTATTAGTTGTAATTGAGTACATTTAAGTAATTTTATGTTGTGTTTATATTAAATTAAATTGTAGCTGTATGTGTGAATTTGAGCAAATGTATTTGTGTGCGTAAATATAAAAGTAAAAAAAAATTCTTAAAGAAAACATATAAAAATTTGAACGCAGCGGGAGTCGAACCCGCGCCCTCCTGCGAACCGTGCAGGCGCTCGCTGCGTTCAAATTTTTATATGTTTTCTTTAAGTATTTTTTCTATCCTCAGTGTGGATTAACACTTTAAAAATCATCAAAAATATAAAAAAAAATTACAGAATATAAAACTAAAAGTAAGTAAAGTAGACTAATAATAATGTAATTAAAAAGCCATATAGTCACATAGAACTTGGCATAAGCAGTTGTTGAAGTTGTTGAAGTTCCTTTTCTTTTCTTTAAAATATTCTGCAATTAAATATCCAGCAGTAACTGAAATGTTAACTTTTGCAAAATTTCTAAAGCGCTATAAAAAAACTTCTTGGAGATGTTAATTGTTCTGCGATATAAACAGGGTAGGTAATACCATCAAAGCCAAGGTCAGATGAATTAAATTTATCATCAGAGTTTTTCCTATTAATATTCTTAGCACTGGTAAGTAATTTAGATTTTATCAACGTATTTGAATATTCGACAGTGACATTTGACACCTTGTTTTCTCTCTTAGACGATTGTCTAGCTACATCTTTCCCGTAGATGAAATTGTAATTTCTTAGGCAGCTGTTGTACAAGGCTGTATAGATCTTTTTTATTTTCTCGGACCTTTTTCGGAACATTGCGTATCACAATACAGGTTTTAATATGCAATCTTTCAAGTGATTCTAATTTCTCTTCCAGTAATAAGAGTCTATTGGAGGTAGCCGTGCGTTCCTTCTCAAGACTAAATTATTTTACAAACTAGTGCTGTCATTTGTTCAGACATACTAGCGATTTCCTGACATGTGCATTCTATATTGGTATACTGGCCTTTTATTTCCTTGAGATAATTTTCCAATCTATCCAACCTAGAGTTTTGAGCGGAGACTAACTCATTGATATATGCATTGATATCATTTGTGATCTCCGATTTCATAGAGGCAAGTACAACTGTAAACTCAGCTCCTTCGCTTGATGGACATCGTCGTTTAGCTCGTTTAGTGACGTTTGTATTGTATACGTGAGCGGACGTGAGGGAACGTTTTGGTTTTTTAGAGTTTTTGGAGGTGACTTAAGCATGCTTGCAAGAAATAGTCACTAGTATATAACCACGAGTTAAAAAAATATATAAATAATAACCATATATCAGAAAAAAGGAAAAGAAACTGCTTGATCCATAGCAGCAAACTTGATAACACTCTGTGTTTAAGTCTCAATATCACACTAGGATACATTAGCTTCTCTGGACACTGCAAAATTGAATGTCTGTACAACGATAACTTCAAACGGTGAACTAACGATGTCGCTAATTTAACGTTACCATATATCGTCACATTTTGTGCAGCGTCTGTCGGTTTGACTCACTACCGGGCGACGAATGGAAGCAGTGGATGCTGATGATTCACCTTTATTTAGTTCCATAATAAGTATCTCCTTTGTTGAGAATTTATTAAATTTAACTTGTATATTCACTGTATTAAGTGCTTTTGTTTTAGTATACATTAATTACTTATATAAAAACACAATTATAAGCAGGTAATTAGTATTAGCTGCTTAGGGCACGATTAAAAGTTATTTATTTTGTTGAACGACTTGTCGACACTCGTAATAAGACGTTATTAAGATTGTTAAAGTATCTTATATAATTTAGAAAATATTATAAAATGAAATAAATTTTAAATAGTAAGTAATTGATGACGTACGGAACCTTCGGAGCGCAAATACTGCTTGAACTTGACCGAAAGTTTTCAGATATATCGATGTAATAATTCATACTAGTTGGGTTATGGTCCTACGCCTATGCATATATATATATATATATATATATATATATATATATATATATATATATATATATATATATATATATATATATATATATATATATATATATATATATATATATATATATATATATATATATATATATATATATATATATATATATATATATATATATGAAATGAAATAGAAAAATCCATCTTCTCCGACTGGGGATCGAACCCAGTAACTGTCGCGTTACAGGCAGACTTTGCGCCTCTGCGCCACGACGGTCCTCAATATATATATATATATATATATATATATATATATATATATATATATATATATATATATATATATATATATATATATATATATATATATATATATATATATATATATATATATATATATGTATATATATATATATATATATATATATATATATATATATATATATATATATATATATATATATATATATATATATATATATATATATATATATATATATATATATATATATATATATATATATTGAGGACCGTCGTGGCGCAGAGGCGCAAAGTCTGCCTGTAACGCGACGGTTACTGGGTTCGATCCCCAGTCGGAGAAGATGGATTTTTCTATTTCCATTTTCTTCGCTCTGGCATCTAAGGCAAAGCGCGGCGTTGAGTTCCGCCACTCAACACGCAATGCCTCGAACAGAGTAAGCAGGGACTAAGTAACGGAGTGTCTTAACACTAGGTTCGTATGGTTCCTGCAGTTCCCTCTGCCTACCCTGCCATGTGCGGGATAAAAGCGTGAAGCTAAAAAATATATATATATATATATATATATATATATATATATATATATATATATATATATATATATATATATATATATATATATATATATATATATATATATATATATATATATATATATATATATATATATATATATATATATATATATATATATATATATATATATATATATATATATATATATATATATATATATATATATATATATATATATATATATATATATATATATTTATTGTACATAATATGTGAATAAATCATTCAATTTTTCAATATTTTAGGTTATAACATGTTTCACAAAATAACACAAGTAAAAAGTCACTAAGCGATTAAAATTATATAAAAATCAAAAATTCAAATAATTTCCATTACGTACGTAAGAATTAATTCTCTGTTCTTCTCCATTTACTCTATATTTTTTTAATTAACTTTCTTAATACTTTGGAGAATCACTTCACAAAAACACACTGACACTGACTAGTGACTGACAGTAACTAGTAACTACGATGTAACGGCTGTACTCGATAAACGCTGTTGAGCTAAATGCTGTTTTTAAAACAACCGTTTTTATACGCTAATATTATTATGTAATTCAATTTTTGACGTGACAACGTCTTAAATTAGGTTGCGGCTCGGAGTCACATATGAAAAAGGTAACGTAACGATGTGTCAACTGTCACCGAACTATAATCGGTCCGCCGCGCGTATCACTTGACACATGTACAATGTTTTAGTAAACAACATATATTTTCTATAGTTAAAATTTGTGCAATTTATATTATAATTATTAATCATATCAATAAATATTCTACCGAGAAAAAGACGTTGTCACGTAAAATTTTCGCCCGTAAAACCCACTTTACAGGCAACCATTTTTTAACTAAATGTTTGAGGTTTTCAATGAGATATTACAATTAAATCGTTACACAATTGTTACCGAACCAATTTCTGTTACTATAGAGATTTTCTCGAGACGATTTTCAATAAATATTGCATTTTTAGTAAATAATATCGGCAAGTTCTTAAAACATAATCAAGAACTACTGTTGGCCCCAAAAAGCCATGACTCTTACCACAATTAGAAATACATTTAGAAAACGCTAATAAATCAATATAAATAATCCTAATAAACTAACTATAGGTATAATATGACGAAATAACAAAAGCCTATATACACAAACATTAATTGTTAACCCATTAACACGCTTTATCCCGCACATGGCAGGGCAGGCAGAGGGAACTGCAGGAACCATATGAACCTGGTGTTGAGACACTCCGTTGCTTGGTGCCTGCTTTCTCCGTCCCATTAACACAACAATATTAAATAGCTAATAAAGCAGCCGTTATTTTTAACGACCTTGTTGCTTATCTATAACAACGTATGACGTTTAACTCTTCGTTCATAATAGGTATATATTGAAGCAGCTTTGTTTGCATTCAAAATTAAGCTCTAAATCCATTGGATAAGAAATATATTTCTAATTCGTCATAATAAACGCATATTTTATTATATGTACCGGCGTGGCGCCGAGGCGAGGCGTCTGCAAACTGCGTCTGTAAACGCAACGGTTCGTGGGTTAGATTCCCATGAGAGGAAGATGGGATTTTTTATTTTAATTTTCTTCAATCTGGCAATAAGCCAAGCGCGGCGTTGAGTTCCGCCACTCAACACGCAATGCCTCGAAAGGCGGAAAGCGAGGAACAGAGTGTCTTAACACTATGTTCCTGCGGTTCCCTCTGCTTTACAAAGTGTGAAGACATAATTATTTATTGATTAAAACGAAACTTTTTAAGATTGCTTAAAATAAAATAAAAATACTAATTATTATTACGCAATAATATTGTAGGGACGGAGAGAGCAGGGACTAACCGACGGAGTGTTTTAACACTAGGTTCGTATGGTTCCTGTAGTTCCCTCTGCCTACCCTGCCATGTTCGGGATAAACTTGAAGACAAAAAAAATATATAAAATTACAATAAAATTCTTTAATGTACAGTACGATTCACGAAAGACGCCTGCGCAGAAGTCATATTTTAGTCTCTTTGGAGGTGAGGTGCAGACCAATAGCGTCGCTCCAATCTTGACGCATCAAGATTGGAGCGACGCCATTGGTTCGCGCCAGTCTCGTGATACAGGCTGCTCGCTATTCGTCTATTGCTGCGTAAACGCACTCGACAGGCTCGTACAGTCGAAAAGAAGTTTTTCTTTGTTAACTTTTCATTGTTTGACAAGGTTTTTGTCAACAATTATAGTTGTGTTTAATGATTTAGCTATCCTTTATTATAAATTTCGTGAGGAATATGCAATGCTTTGATGGTAAACAGTTCGATTCCTGAATCATCGGAAGATGAAGACTTCAATATGGAAACTGGCCCGTGTTCCACAACGACGATTCCTACCACCGAACCGAACCATAGAAACCTAGTGTTAAGACACTCCGTTGCTTATAGATTTAAGACAAAATATTTCTAATATTTCGTGAATCGCACAGTAATTTTCTTACCAAAATAACAATATAAAAGTCATTGCGATCTAATACTAATATTGCATTTTTTTGCACGGAGTGTGTTTGCGATTTCAATAATTAAATAAGAGGGAACAAACAACAAGTAAGTTATAATATGCTGGAATCAAAACTCATGTTTTATTTCACTCGGTACTTGGTAACTGCGCGTGCGCAGTAAATTATAACATCGTGCGATTACTATGAGTCACCTTATATATTTATACTTTTAGACGCCCTATATCTTTAACACAAGTATACAAACGTTTAGGCTTTCATATATACGTTTATTTGTATAATAGATGTATACATGTTATATATAAAAACAATACCAACATATATATTTGTAGTTCATTTCATACAAAGTACGTGAATTCCTTAGCAAATTTGTAATTAGTACTTAATTTGTACTTCGCTGACATAGAGGAACATATAGTATGTCTTAATAATAACATAATATAGTACCTATAAATAAAAGAAATATTAAAATAAACCATCTCAATAAAAGTATGAAAATTAAGGAAAACACTATTGTTAAACAACTTGTGAAGCGTTTTAAATGCGCACACTTAAAGAGAAACTTTTACCTAGAAATTAACTTTTGCTACCATTTTAAAGAATCTTTTGAGAGAGAGAGAGAGAGAGGAGAGAGAAATATATCCGACATTAGCCGATTGGATTTGCTTGCAAGAAATATTTAACCGTTTTGTCAGTCTAAAAATTCTGTCTTTTAACAAAAATATTTTTAACTCTACGATACTTAAAACGTAATTAGTATAGTATTGTTGAACTACACCATTTTTTTAGCTTCACGCTTTATCACGCTTTATCCCCGGGGTAGACAGAGGGTACTGCAGGAACCATAGGAACCTAGTGTTAAGACACTCCGTTGTATATAGTCATTGCTTTCTCCGTCCCCGTTTTCCACCTTTTTCGAGGTATTGCGTGTTGAGTGGCGGAACTCAACGCCGCGCTTTGCCTAGTTTCCAGAGCGAAGAAAATAAAAATATAAAAATTCCATTTTCCCCTCAAAGGAATCGAATCCCCAAACCGTCGCGTTTAAAGGCAGACGCTTACGCCTCTACGCCACGACGATTCTCTGCACCATTACACCATAATTGCGCAAGTAACTCTAACAATCGAAACACTATATAAAAGTTCTTTTTTTTTTTAAATTTTAACGATTTCTTTCCCAAAATTTTCATGAAATTAACCTTTTCTATAAATAAATACAATAAAATAACACTTACCTAAAGTTTTCCTTGAACTGTAACACACCAACTCGACCGCAGATCTCGTGAGAGTGAGTCATGTACGTTAGACGACTTCATTTATATATGCATTTCTTGTCAGCGACTGCACTTAGCAGTGATAAGGGCGCAGTACGTGTTGCATACATTTTATAATAAAATATTTTCTAATAATTACTCTAATATGTTATATTTAAAATTAATTAAACATATAATATATTATGTTAAAAGTGATAAATAGATAATAAAAAAAAAATAAAAAAAATCAAAAAAATAACAGTGACGTCATATAATATTAAATCACGTCTTGCTAGTTGTATTTTTTTTATTTAAACCAATTATATTTTAGTAGACTTATATATGAGAGAGAGTAGGAGGGACCTGCAGGAACAATAGGAACCTAGTGTCTTAAACACTCCGTTACTTAGTCCCCGCTTTCTCCGTCCCCGCTTTCCACCGTTTTCGAGGCATTGCGTGTTGAGTGGCGGAACTCAACACCGCGCTTTGCCTAGTTTCCAGAGCGAAGAAAATGAAAATAGAAAAATCCATTTTCCCCTCATGGGAATCGAACCCACAAACGGTCGCCTCCTCTGCGACACGATGATCCTCAATTTAGAATATATGTAGTTTGTCTATTTACTAACGATGACATTAGTACCTTTAAAAATGCCGATTACAAATAACTATCGTTGTGTGTAAACAAAGGAAGTGATTAAGTTAGACTATTTTTATTTAACTTTATTTTTATTGACGTGACAACGTCTTAAATTAGGTTGCGACTCGGAGTCACATATGAAAAAGGTAACGTAACGATGTGTCAACTGTCACCGAACTATGATCGGTCCGCCGCGCGTATCACTTGACACATGTACAATGTTTTAGTAAACAAAATATATTTTCTATAGTTAAAATTTGTGCAATTTATATTATAATTATTAATCATATCAATAAATATTCTACCGAAAAAAAGACGTTGTCACGTAAAATTTTCGCCCGTAAAACCCACTTTACAGGCAACCATTTTTTTTTATTTAGGGAACCGCAGGAACCGCAGGAACCTAGTGTCAAAGTCAAAGTCAAACAATTATATTCAAAATAAGAAGTACAAGCTTCATTTTTTGAACGTCAAATACAATTTATCGTCAATTACAATATCACAATTCTTATTATTGACAACGATACTCTTGAACTAGACTGGAGCGAGCACTTCATTCCCAAGGCGTGTTATCATTTATGAAATCATTAATATGGTATAACCTTTAACACACATATGTCGTTTCACAATTTTTTTAAATTGTGATATAGAACAATCTTGGACGTTTTCTGGGATCCTATTATAGAAGCATACAGACTGTCCCATAAAAGAATTGCGGATGCGATTTAGTCTAGTTGCAGGCGCGGTAAGTTAATGCCTGTTTCTTGTATTAATATTGTGTACATCACCGATTTTGTAATATTTTTTTTACATATGATGCAATGGTCATTATATTTATTTCCTTAAATTTTTGTCTTTTTTGATTAGAAATAGGAAAGGACCAAGAATAGACCCTTGAGGGACCCCCATACTGATTAATGAGCCAGGAGATTTCTTGCCATTTCACCTCCACCCTCTAAATCCTGTTAGCTAAATAACAGATCAGAAGATCGAGTGCACGTCCCTTTATGCCGTAATGGTGCAGTTTCATGACCAATGTCGAGTGCTGGTCGCAATCATATGCTTTGGACAAATCACAGAACATACCAAGAGCGTCCTGTGACTCCTCCCAAAAGTATCTACGAGTACTTTTTATCAGTCCTATTCCAGCATCAGTAGTAGAACGACCCTTAGTAAGTGTTAAGACACTCCGTTGCTTAGTCCCTGCTTTCCGCTTTTTTGAGGCATTCCGTGTTGAGTGGCGGAACTCATAGCGTAACTTTGTCTAGTTGCCAGGGTTTCTTTGAAGTAAATTACTATGAAACTTTGCTACTTCAAGTTAAAGGTTGACATTATGTACGTATTCATATCTTCTTCTCTTGCCAGTTAAGCAAGAATTCATTACCCCATGGCATATTCATAAAACTTATAATTGCTGGAAGAACTTCACCATAAAACTTTGTAGATTTATTTTAGTTTCACGCTTTATCCCGCATATATTGCAGAGTAGGCAGAGGGAACTGCAGGAACCATATGAACCTAGTGTTAAGACGCTCTATTGCTTAGTTCCTGCTTTCTCCGTCCCCGCTAAGTTAAGTTTCTAGATCAAGCTTGTATTTTAGGTTCTCCTACACCGACCTACTTCGGCCCTAATAAGCGTAAAACCTTAAGTTTTTAGACTTAACGGTTACTAAACCCCTGTTATTCTGAAGAGACAGTGAAGCTCCTCAGACCTTACTTCTTAGACCGTTGCAATATTTTTTTTACCCCTAAATAATATAATAATACTAATATAACAACAATCACTGTTTAGTTACAGTTTATTTTTTGATTATTTTTTATGTTTTCACGCTTTATCCCGCACATGGCAGGGTAGGCAGAGGGAACTGCAAGAAACTATAGTAACCTAGTGTTGAGACACTTCGTTTGCTTATCACTTCATTCTCCGTCCCCGCTTTCCGCCGTTTACGAGGCATTGCGTGTTGTGTGGCGGAGCTCAACGCCGCGTTTTGCCTTGTTTCCAGAGCGGACAAAATGAAATCGAAAAATTTCATCTTTCCCTCATGGGAATCGAACCCACAGACCGTCGCGTTTACAGGCAGACGCTACGCCTCTGCGCCACGACGGTCCTCACGATGTCTTAAGAGAAATTAGATATCGCATATAAATATAGGAAGCTTAAAAGGCGTAGAAATTAAATTTTATTTTTTTAAGTCCTTTTTTACGCAAAAAATATATAATAATTAGATTTAAATTAATGTTTTCCAATAATGTACATTTCAAATATTGTGTTTTTTTTTTGAAAAAAATATTAAATAATTACATTTAAGCACAGTAAGCTTAAATGGCGTGGAAATTAAGTTCTTTATTTTATTTTTAGCTTCACGCTTTATCCCGCATATAGCAGGATAGGCAGAGGGAACTGCAGGGACCGTATGAACCTAGTGTTAAGACACTCCGTTGCTTAATCCCTCGAAAAAAAAAGAATTTTACTACAATAAATATAAATATTTCTATATACTTCTAGATTTCACTAACTTTATTACATCTACTGGCATGATTTTTTTATTTTTGTAACATATATATATATATATATATATATATATATATATATATATAATCATCAAGCCACCCCCCCCCCCCCCCCCGCCATAGTTGTATAGCAGTTGGAACATAATGTGAAAAAAAAAACACATATCAATACATTTATTTATAAAATTATCAATAAATAAGTAAGCTCTATATTCACTTGCTCTGAGCGTCGGCGAGCTGTCTCTTGAGATCCAACAGTTTGTTGACTTCCGGCTGCCATATTGTTTTGTCTTTCGTCGAAGCCTTCAGTTTTCTCACTTTATCACCCTGTAATGTGATAAAAAAATAACAGTCAAGTGCGAGTTGGACTCCAGCACCCGAGTACCGTACATATTTTAATGACGTACAGAACTTCATATACAGGGTGTATCTGACACGGCGGCCGTTATCAAAACTACTAATAGGGGAAAATATTTCAAGGCTATATACAAAAAATTAATTCACAATTATCAATAGTTTAGGCACAGGATCATTTTTCCCATTTCACGATATTTATACGTGCTGTGTAATGCGTGAGGTAGTCATCATTAAATACGAATGACGTATAGATCTCGTACTACAAAAATACTATCAAACGTTGTCAATCTGTCACCTTTCATTCAAAAAAATAACCGAATGAGAAAGAGATATATCTCCGCCCCGCTCTGACAGTCCAGTGTACGCTCGCGTCATACTTGACTAATGGCGTTTTATTTTGGAACAATAATTTAAATATTTATTTTGTTTGAAAATTTTTTTTTTTATTTTTGAAAATTTTACTTGTTTTATAATTTTACCAAGTTTATGAAGGCTAGTTAATACTATGCTTTAAATGAAGGTCGTGGTCATATCCACACCTGTATATGTGTTTAAAAACAGCAGGGTAGGCAGAGGGAACTGCAGGAACCATATCAACCTAGTGTTAAGACACTCCGTTTTCAAGATTTTTTATTTTTATTATTTGTTGTTATAGTGGCAATTTGTGAATATTACAGTTTTCTAACTATTACAGTTTATGAGATACAACCTGGAGACAGACAGTTAGCTTAGTCATAGGGTCCCGCTTTACTCTTTAGGTGCGGAACCCTAAAAATTAAACATATTATTTCACGTGTCAAATTAGAACTATTATTTTTCTATTTTAACATATTATTATATTTATAATTTTATTTAAGTACTAAACAAAAAAAAATGTAAAATTAAAAGCAAGATTTTTTTCAATTTAAAGATATTGCCATAGAGAAATAAATTATTTAAGTCCTAAACTGATACTAAAGTAAAAAAAAATATTACCTGTTCAGCAATAGCTTTTTCTAAACTGGCAACACTAACACCACTTGCATCACTAGCACTAGTCGCGCTGGCAACACCGGCTTGAGCACTTGCCAATTGTTTTTTTAGCGCCAAAAGTTTATCCACTTCCGGTTGCCATATTGTTTTGTCCTTAGTCGATGCTTTTAGTTGTCGCACTTTGTTACCCTATAAAGAGAAATCATTTGATGAATAAAAGGTGACAGATTGACATTGTTTAATAGTATTTTTGTAGTACGAGGTCAATACGTCATTGGTATTTAATGATGTCTACCTCAAACGTTACACGGCACGTATAAATATCGTGAAATGGAAAAAATGATGCTGTACCTAAACTATTAATAATTATTAAATAGTTTTGACGTGACAACGTCTTAAATTAGGTTGCGGCTCGGAGTCACTTATGAAAAAGTAACGTAACGATGTGTCAACTGTCACCGAACTATGATCGGTCCGCCGCGCGTATCACTTGACACATGTACAATGTTTTAGTAAACAACATATATTTTCTATAGTTAAAATTGTGCAATTTATACTATAATTATTATTCATATCAATAAATATTCTACCGAGAAAAAGACGTTGTCACGTAAAATTTTCGCCCGTAAAACCCACTTTACAGGCAAACATTTTTTTATATATAGCCTCGAAATATTTTCCCCTATAAGTAGTTTTGATAATGGCCGTGGGGTCAGATACACCCTGTATATATATTATATATTAAACCATAATTTATCGCAAATTCCGTGCGATATCTGCTTGCTTCTGTGTTGTGACGTCATTTAGTCACGTAATGTGACCGTATGACGTCATATCATGGGGGCAGCTACATATATGTAGGTATTATGACATTTTAATATTTATTTATATGATTTATTTAAATAAATTTTACCATTTTCCTAATTTAAAATCGAATATTTTAATTTCAATGGAATTAATTTTCTCATTGTGTAGTTGTTTATGATAATATCCTTAAAAACTATTTATAATTAATAATATTTGCTATAAAGATTGCTATCCCAAAAGCAAGCCCCAAAAAGTAACATAGACACTTTTTTATTTTAAAAAGAAGGAGAGAGAAGAGGGTAGTAATGTAGGGTATATATCACAAAGTTATTAATTAAGCTGAAGACCGTCGTGGCGCAGAGGCGTAAGCGTCTGCCTGTAAACGCGACGGTTTGTGGGTTCGATTACCATGAGGGGAAGTTAGATTTTTCTATTTTCATTTTCTTCGCTCTGGAAACTAGGCAAAGCGCGGCGTTGAGTTCCGCCACTCAACACGCAATGCCTCGAAAAAGGCTGAAAGCGGGGACGGAGAAAGCAGGAACTAAACAACGGAGTGTCTTAACACTAGGTGCCCACCCTCTCTACCATGTGTTCTCTGCCTACCCTGCCATGTGCGGGATAAAGCGTGAACGTAATTAAAAAAAAATTAAGTTGTAAATAAAAAAAAATATTTTGCCATAAAATGACACCATATAAAAATTAGCGAGAACGGAGAGTTTTAACACTAGGTTCTCTCTATCTTAAAGTAAAGTACATATATAAGCGAGTTATTACTTGTTCCGCGACAGCCTTCTCCAAGGCCGTGACGTCATTCCCCGTGACGTCACTCGTCTCCTTCTGTTGCGCTTCCGCCAATTGTTTCTTCAGAGCGAGTAGTTTGTCCACTTCCGGTTGCCATTTTGTTTTGTCTTTAGTCGACGCTTTTAGTTGTCGCACTTTGTCGCCCTGGAAATTATTAATGCTATGATCATAAAATAATATTTAATATATACAGATGAAACCCGATTATCCGGTCCTCGGTTTTACGGATACGCATTTATACATACTACAAAACAATTGAATTAAACGTATTTACAAGTCATCTATATTTCTAAATAAATATTGATTTTGTTTTTTTTTTTTTTTTAGCTTCACGCTTTATCCCGCACATGGCAGGGTAGTCAGAGGGAACTGCGGGAACCATACGAACCTAGTGTTAAGACACTCCGTTACTTAGTCCCTGCTTACTCTGTCCCCACTTTCCGCCGTTTTCGAGGCATTGCGTGTTGAGTGGCGGAACTCAACGCCGCGCTTTGCCTTAGATGCCAGAGCGAAGAAAATGAAAATAGAAAAATCCATCTTCCCCGACTGGGATTCGAACCCAGTAACAGTCGCGTTACAGGCAGACGTTGCGCCTCTGCGCCACGACGGTCCTCTTGATTTTGTTTCATATGTATTATTTTTAATAAACGTATTAATTACATAATTATCTTATGCAGTTATATAAGAATGGCCAAAACCTGATTACCCGATTTTATTCATATGTAATTCGATTATCCGGATATCCAATTATCCAAATAACTCACAACAACAATTAGGCCGGTTAATCGAGTTTCTACTGTATATATAATATGTTAGTTTGTCAATTCTTATATATAAGAAATAATTGATATCTACAAAGTTAAATAATAATACATATTAAAGAAATAAAAGTAAAATTATTTAAAAAAATATATATATATATATATATATATATATATATATATATATATATATATATATATATATATATATATATATATATATATATATATATATATATATATATATATATATATATATATATATATATATATATATATATATTATATATATATATATATATATATATATGTGTGTGTGTGTGGTACCTGAGCTGCAATAGCTGCTTCGATATCCGAAACACTGACTGGGACCTTAGAGTCACCATTTGCCTGAAATTTATTTATGTCAAGAGAACACACCAAATTTATAAAACAAATTTTAATTTTAATTTAATAATTTAAATTTTTTTCACCATTACAAAGCTGCATTTTTACCGAGTGACATAAGTTATATTATATTTAAAAAAAAACATAAGGATCTCTAATAAAAATACAATAACTTAAACTAAGGTGGGACAAATTATACGTCAAGAGCGAGTTGATTTCGTATACCGAGAGTTCCGTACTAATTTTATAATTATCGATCAACGGGAAGTGTAACTTATAAAAATTGACAATCTCAAATTTAGTCAGTCTTGGTCACTAATTTTATTAAAAAAAAGTTTCTTATTTTTTTATGTAACTTCCTCCTTTTTAGCAAATTTCATAATTCTAAACTTAAAAAAAAGAATTTGCATCACAAAGCGATTTATTAAATAATGCTATCTCACTCTAACCTAAACAATTAGAAAGAGACAGCATACATTTGCCATCTCTCTCTATCTCTGACTCACTCCAACTTCCCTCTCCTCCTGACTCCCGGCGTATTTCGCGCAAAATTGTTCAAAAAATTTAAAAAGGAAATCAATTTTTTTTTAAACTAAAATAAATTAAACTATTTTAACAAGTTATGATGTGTTTTCTAAGGGCATAATATAGATTATTAATTACTAGCATAATATAGACGTCTAGACTAACAGAGCAATTTACTATATAATGCTATCTCACTCTAACATAGGCTATTAGAAAGAGACAGCATACACATATGCCATCTCTGTCTATCTCTGACTCACTCTGACTTCCCTCTCCTTCTGACTTCCGGCGTATTTGGCGCGAAGTTGTTCGAGCACTTCCGGCTCCAGTTTGGCGAAGAGAGGTTCCGGTTTGCCGATGACGTGTCCGGGCGGGAGGTACTGCAGCAGGGACGGGCTCCTGCGCGGAGAGACGGAGAGTATTGTCAATTGGCGGAAATAATTAACTAACTATGAGGATCATACTTTAAGAAAACACATAAAAATCTCTCACCACTGAGCCATGCGTTCTTATATGCTTTATACAACTTATTTCGTAGTTATCATCTCTGTAGGGAGATTTTTACAAATTTCCGCTACAAAAAGATTATTACAAAGAACAATCGTTTGTTAAAAGAGAATGCTATTTTAATTAAATATTTTTATATGTTTTCTTTAAGTATTTTTCTATCCTCAGTGTGGAATAACACTTTAAAAAAATTATAAAAATAAGGACCGTCGTGGCGCAGAGACGTAACGTCTGCCTGTAACGCGACGGTTACTGGGTTCGATCCCCAGTCGGGGAAGATGGATTTTTCTATTTCCATTTTCTTCGCTCTGGCATCTCAGGCAAAGCGCGGCGTTGAGTTCCGCCACTCAACACGCAATGCGAAAAGGCGGAAAGCAGAGACTAAGCAACGGAGTGTCTTAACACTAGGTTCATATGGTTCCTGCAGATCCCTCTGCCTACCCGGCCATGTGCGGGATAAAGCGTGAAAACATAAAAAAATAAAAAAATAACTTTTTAAAACATAAGTCTTGTTTAGAAAACAGGTTTAAATGCGACAGTTTGTGGGTTCAACTCCCATGAGGGGGAGATAGATTTTTTCTTAGCTCACGCAACTAGACAAAGCGCGGCGTTGGGATCCGCCACTCAACACGCAACCCCTTCAAAAGGCGAAAAACGAGGAGTGTCTTAACACTACATTCCCACGATTTCTGCGATTCCCTACCTACCCTGCTATGAGCGAAATAAAACAAAGATAAATAATAAATAAAAAAAAATGACAGCGAGATTCAAACCTGCATTTCACGCAAACATAAATTAAAATACAAATATAACTCACGTGGGGTTTATCCTCAACTGCGAAGGTCGTAGGTTCAGTTGCGCGCGCAGTCTCGCGGCGGCGTGAGGCATGTAGGGCGCCAGCAGCGCGCACAGGAGCGCCACTATCTGGCAGCAGAGCCCTACGGCTGTCGCGCCTTTTATTCTGGAATAATAATAATAAGTCTTTGTCACAAAAGAATATAAATAAAAAAAAATAAATAAAATGGTTGCCTGTAAGGTGGGTTTTACGGGCCAAAATTTTACGTGACAACGTCTTTTTGTCGGTAGAATATTTATTGATATGAATAATAATTATAATATAAATTGCACAAATTTTAACTATAGAAAATATATGTTGTTTACTAAAACATTGTACATGTGTCAAGTGATACGCGCGGCGGACCGATCATAGTTCGGTGACAGTTGACGCATCGTTACGTTACTTTTTTCATGATGTGACCCCGAGCCGCAACCTAATTTAAGACGTTGTCACGTCAAAAAAATAAATAGGAAATTAAAATAAAGCGTAACATTTTTTGTTTACTGTGGATGTTACCGCGACCTTAATTTAAAATATAGCATTAACTACACGTTATAAACAAAATAAAATTATAAAACTAGTTATGAATTCAAAAATAGAAAATGTTTTTTTTCAACCAAAGTAAATAAATAACTAAATTATTGTTTCAAAATAAAACGCCATTAGTCAAGTATGACGCGAGCGTACACTGTACTGTCAGAGCGGGACGGAGATATAGCTCTTTCTCATTCGGTTATTTTTTTGAATGAAAGGTGACAGATTGACAACGTTTGATAGTATTTTTGTAGTACGAGATGTTTACGTCATTTGTATTTAATCATAACTACCTCACGCGTTACACAGCACGTATAAATATCGTGAAATGGGAAAAACGATCCTGTGCCTAAACTATTGATAATTGTTAACTAGTTTTTTTTTAAATATTTTACCCTATAGGTAGTTTTAACTAAGGCCGCATTGTTAGATACACCCTGTGTGAAGACATTCAAGGCTATATACAAAAAAGCTGAGAATTATCAATTAAGAACTTTTAAAAACGTATACGTAATAAAGAACGTACGGCTTAGTGGTATGAGAGCGCTAGCACGGTTCGCAAGAATGCGCGGGTTCGAGTCCCGCTGCGTTCATCTTGTTTTTTTATTTAAGTATAGAAAAATTATAGATAGAAAATATTTCTATCCTCAGTGTGGATAAACACTTTAAAATCATAAAAATATGATCAGTTAGTACAATACTTTAAATCAAGGTCGTGAGTACATCCACACCTTTATATAAATGAAGACAATTTATTTGTGTCACTTTAAAACAGATTAAGAATGAGGCCCCCCTACCTGTCCCCCACCTGCCTGTCATCCCCTCCTGCCTCCCTTTAACTGTCGCCACCCCTTCTACCTCTCCCCCCTACATGTAACCCCCCTTTATCAGTCGCCACCCTCACCTGTCTCTCCCCTACATGTCCCCACCCTCACTTACTCCCTTCCCTTGCATGTCGATCCCCTACATGTCACCTTTCCCCTTACCTGTCACCCCCACTCTACCTGTAACCCCCCTCCCCCTGTACATAGCGCCCACCTTTCTACCTACCACCGACCCCCTACTTGTCGCCATTTCCTACATGCCCCTCGTTCCCAACGCTCCTCCCTCTATAACCTAACCGCAAACCTCCCCCATACATGTCACCCTCCCCTCACCTGTCGTCCCCCCTACCCCCTTCCTCCCTCACCTGTCGTCGCCGCCCCCCTTGAGCAGCGCCCAGGGCTGGCTCGCCTGCATGTGCTGGTTCCCGAGGCGCGCGGCCGCCAGCACGTGGCGCAGCGCCTCCCGCAGCCGCCCGCGCTCCATCTGCTGCACGTACGCTGCGCGCCGCCGACGGGGCGCGAGAGGATTAGAACCCGCGACCCGAGGACGGTCACTCTCCCCTCCACCACTCACACTCTAACCCTCGCTCTCCCTGTTTATCTAACTCTCTCTTCTCCGTCTCACATACACTCTTTCCCTAATAGTTTATTCTTTTACCACTCTATAAATTCCCCTCTCTCTTCTTCACTCCTCCTCTCCCTCTACCACTCTCTTTATAACCCTCCCTCTCCCTCTTCATTTAACTCTCCTCCGTCTCACACACACCCTTCTCTCTCTAACATTCTCTCTTCCCTCCCACTAACATGTCTCAACCCATCCCTCTCGTCTCTCCTCCTTATCTCCCCCTGTTTCTCGTCTCTCACTGTCTTCTTTGAGAGGGGTCTTTTAAATATCGTATTAAATATTACTATACGGTTCTGCCCCGCATATTAAAATATAACATCTTAACACAACTGTACATTTATCAGATACTGTATAAAGGACAATTTTGAGCAGTGGGAGAAGAGATAAGGGGAAGAGTAGACATATTTAGGTGGAGATAGAAAGAAATTTGTATATTAAAAATAGATGATATAAGGACCGCCTGTAAACGCGACAGTTGGTGGTTTCGATTCCCATGAGAGGAAGATGATTTTTTGCCATTTCATTCGCTCTGGAAACTACTCTGCAAAGCGCGGCGTTGAGTTCCGCCATCCAACACGCAATACATTACTTAACACTAGGTTCCTACGGTTCCTGCAATTCCCTCTCCCTACCTTGCCATGTGCGGGCTGAAGCGTGACGACGTAAAAAAAATATTATAATATATATCGAAAACTCACCAACGACCTCTCTATTAACTAAAGCGACCAGTTCAAAGTCTTCCCTCGTCATTTGGATATCAGGTACAACTCCCTTGAAGGTGTTGGCGCAAAAACTTAACGACCGATGACAGAAGTTGCCCAAATTGTTCAACAATTCGGAGTTATTTCTGAAAATAGTTTAAAAAAAAGTTAGATTCAATGTTCGGACATTATGGATGAGAAGTACGATTATTTTTTTTTGCTTCACGCTTTATCCCGCACATGGTAGGGTAGACAGAGGGAACTGCAGGAACCATGGGAACCTAGTGTTAAGACACTCCGTTGCTTAGTCCCTGCTTTCTCTGTCCCCGCTTTCCGCATTTTTCGAGGCATTGCGTGTTGAGTGGCGGAACTCAACGCCGAGTTTCGCTTAGTTGCCAGGGCGAAGAAAATGGAAATAGAAATATCTATTCTCCCCTCATGGGAATCGAACCCACGAACCGTCGCGTTTACAGGTTTTCAAGTACATTTATGTATGGAATTCAAATGTTTAAGTGTTAATTAAATTAGTTCATTTAGTAACAAAATAATATAAAATATTATAATATATAACATGACGGTCTCTGGGTTCGATTTCCACTCGGAGAAGATGGATTTTTCTATTTCCGTTTTCTTCACTCTGGCAAACTAGGCAAAGCGCGGCGTTGAGTTCCGCCACCCAAAACGCATGACTCAAAAACGGCAAAAAGCGGGGACGAAGAAAGCTGAGACCAAACAAACGAAGTGTTTTAACACTAGGTGCCTTTCCCTCTGCCTACCCTGCCATGTACGAGATAAAGCGTGAAAAAAATAAAAAAAAATTAAAGGTTATACCTAGTCCCAAGTTCAGACCAACTGAAGCTGGAATCCGAGGTCTCCGGCCTGATGCTGGCCAGGTAGAATCTCCACACGTCTGATGGGATGCCGGTATCTTGGGCGTCCGTTCCGAAGACGCCAATACCACGGGATTTCGAGAACTTACCCTCCTCGTAGTTTAGATATTCTGGAAAATAAAAAGTGCATGTTAAAAAAGTTTAGATGTTCTGGAAAAAAGTTAGCTTTAAGCTTAAAAAAGTTTAGATTTTCTGGAAAAAATTAGGTTTAGCCTGACTCGTTCACTGAGGGCTCAGTAGACTCGACTTACCGGACTATTATTGTAAGGCATTCGAATAATCGAAATTATATACAAATGAATAGAATCGAGTTATCGGGTTTTGAGTATACATATGTAAGTAATGTTTATGTTTATGTCAATGTTTATTTAATTAATTTAGTTGGCAAAAATTCATTCAGCCTGCAGTCCGGATAATCCGAATCCGTGTAACTGAGGGCCGGATAAACGAGTTTCTACTGTACATAAATAAAATTTTAATGTATTTTTTTTAATTCACCATTAATATTTTATTTTCAGGTTTTTTTCTGTATTCACACATTATAAATTTTGACTCTTTACCAAATTTCATAAGTACCGTTCATAGAAATGCTTTAAAATTGATGCAGAAGTATCTTTAGATAGCATTGACTTATTAGTTTTTTTATAAACTCCGAGGCACTTGTATATATTGGGGGGCATTTATTTCGGAAAAAAGCTAGTCCTGATAGACCGATAACTACAAAATCTTCAAAAGGGCCTTGTTTTTGTTAATTTAGTCGTAGAGAACCAAAGTCCCCATAAGAGATTTGGATTTTTTTTCTTTTGCTGTAAGGAACCAAAGTCCCCATAAAAGTTTTATTTTATTCCTCTCGCTCTAAAAATCAAAGTCCCCAAAAGAATTTAAATATTTCCTGTCACTGCAAAGAACCCTAGTCCCCATAAGTGTACCGTTGCACTCTAGGAAACTAAAGTCCTCAAACAGTACCAAAGAAAAGAACCAAAGTTCCCATAAAGGTACCGTTTCATCCTATTTCTCTAGAGAAGCAAAGTCCTCATAACAATTTAATTTTATTCCTGTTGCTATAAAGAACCTGAGTCCCCATAAGGGTTTCCCGTTTCTCAATTTCGCTGTAAGGAACCAAAGTCCCCATAAGGGTACCGTTTCTCAATTTCGCTGTAAGGAACCAAAGTCCCCATAAGGGTACAGTTTCTCAATTTCTCTGTAAAGAACCAATTTCCCCATATTGTCCCCATACAAACCTGTCGCATAGACGTGGTCGACGAGCACGTGTCCCTCGTTAACGCCGATGACGGTCGCCGGGAACATTATCACATGGAAGGGGACGTTGTCTTTGGCCATAAATTGATATAATTTGACCTGAAGATTAAAAAAATAATAATTTTGGTCATAGCTAAGTTATATTTTTTTTATGTCTTCACGCTTTATCCCGCATATGGAAGGGTAGGCAGAGGGAACTGCAGGAACCGTAGGAACCTAGTGTTAAGACACTCCGTTGCTTAAAGCTTTCTCCGTCCCTTGTCGATTTTTTTTACTTTGTAGGTGATAAATATATAGAATGAGACCAAGAAGTGAAAGAGGTCACAGGAATGTGTTTTTTTCACGTTTTATCCCGCTCAAAGGAGAATAGGCAGAACCGCAGCAACGATATAGCCTAAGTTCTAAGACACTTCATTCCCCATTTTAAGTCGCGTAACTCAACTCCGCGCTTGCCTTAGCCACAGCAAAGAAATAAAAATAAAATAATTCATCCTCCCCTAGTGGGAATCGAACCCACAACAACAAAGCGGAAGACACGGAAGCAGATTTAATTACATATTCACTTCATATATTCTAAAATTAAAAAAATACTTAACTTTTTAATATATTTAACGCCAAATATGTCATTTTTCATTATATTTTAGATATTCATTAAGTAATTATATGTAATATATACATAATAATTTAAATATTACATTTAAAATTATTAAAATGATTATAATCGAGATTATAATTCTGATTATGATCATGATTATTATAATGATTATGACTATAATTCTAATTATGATTATAATAATGATTATGATTAAAATTCTAATTATAATTGTAATAATTGTTACAAATCACATTTATATACCAACTTACATCATAATCCTTGTCCTTATTCCACCACTCCATACATTAGTTTGATATACTGACAACTTATATAAACCACGGTTTCTCAGTCCAAGGAGAGTTACTCAGTTACAAGTGAAACTAATAAAAGCGTATTAATAATAATTGCATCAATTCCCTAATGCAAACTCACATCATAATCCTTGTCCTTCTTCCACCACTTCTCGTAGTCTTTGGTGGCAGCTTGCGTGATGCTCATGTAGCCGATGGGCGCGTCGAACCACACGTAGAATACCTGAATTATTTATAATAAAAATAATACTAAAATTATTATTTTTTTTTTTTAGCTTCACGCTTTATCCCGCACAAGGCAGGGTAGGCAGAGGGAACTACAGGAACCATACGAACCTAGTATTAAGACACTCCGTTGCTTAGTCCCTGCTTCCTCCGTCCCCGATTTCCGCCGTTTTCGAGGCATTGCGTGTTGTGTGGCGGAACTCAACGCCGCGCTTTGCCTTAGATGCCAGAGCGAAGACAATGGAAATAGAAAAATCCATCTTCTCCGACTGGGGATCGAACCCAGTAACCGTCGCGTTAAAGGCAGACGTTGCGCCTTTGCGCCACGACGGTCCTGAATTATTTAATAATAAAAATAATACTAAAATTTAATTATTTTACAAAATCACCAAAAAATTAATAAGCACACAAAAATTTCATGATTAAAACATTCGAATACGAAAATTATAATGGAATAGTAAGTCTTTGTCGCTCTGACGTTAAAAAAGTAAAATTCAATTTAAATTTTAAATTCTATTACATTTAATTATCTTTTTTTTGGCACACTGCATTATACATTAGAAAAACTAATTATGATTCACCTTATGCCCATACATTCCTTCAACGGTACGGGAATTCCCCACTTTAAGTCATTAATTATCTACCACTACTGCTATTACATTTAATTATATTTTTTAAGCTGGACGTTGTATCCTACACTTGGCTAGTTTCCAGGGCGAATAAAATGAAAATAGAAAAATCCATTTTCCCCTCATGGGAATCGAACCCACAAAGCGTCGCGTTTACAAGTAGACTATGCGCCTCTGCGCTACGACAGTCCTGATATATGACATATGAAACCTAACTAATCGCCATATATGGGCGTAACTAAACGCCGCGCTCACCTTATGCCCATACTCCTTCAACGGCACGGGAACCCCCCACTTCAGGTCCCGCGTGACGGCGCGCGCTCGCAGCGCGTCCCGCAGCCACGAGCGCGCCACCGCCCGCGCCGGCGCCGACCAGCCGACCTCCGCCCCCCGCGCCCACGAGCGGAGTGACGGCTCGAGCTGGATGGTGTTTGAATTTGGAATCTTTTTTGTTATTGGTGAATTTGAATTTGGAATAGAAAATGTATAATTTGAAATTTGGTTTCAATTTCTAATTGCATTTAAATTTAGAATGGAATAGGCGCCCACAACCGGAGTGATGATGGCTTTAGCTAGATGGTATTTGATATGGAACATTTGTTCTTATTGGCGAATTTAAATGAGAAATCAAAAATATTCAATAATTTATAACAAGGTTTGAATTTCGAACTGCATTTAAGTTTAAAATGGAATGGCGTCCAGCGGAGTGAAAGTTTGAATTTTGAATTATTTTACTTACTGTCGAATTCGAATTTCGAACGCTCGCGCTAAATAAAATTCTAACTTTCACGTTTCAATTTGAAATTTTTGTTCGGAATTCAAAACTGTCGAATTTAAAATTGAACATTTCAATTTGGAATCAATAAATTTAATAAGCATATAATATATGTCTGAAGCTAAAACTCAATACATTGCTGTAGCTACGAGTTTGTCACTTCACTTTAATCACAAATATACCTATATATTCAATTCCTTATGTAAATCAAATAACAAAATAGAAATCCATTCTCAAAAAGAAAAGAAGAATATAATCAAAAATCGATTAATCAACCCCCACTCACCTGCCCCAGCTCGATGAACAGTTGCACGCTGGGGCGCACTACGGGCGGGTGCGTGCACACCTTGCAGCGCGGCCGCACCAGCTCTACCGCGTTGACGAGCTTGCCGCACTTGTCGCACTGGTCGCCGCGCGCGCCCTCGTACTGGCAGCCGGGGTGGGGGCACGTGCCCTCCACGAACCTACGCGGGAGGGGGAGGAGGTCAAATATCACTAAATGTCTAGAACAATCTCCAACTTTTGCTCTTCAAGAACCTAAGGGTGAGGGGGTTTTGAAGGTCACATGATTTCTAGAACTTTCTCTAACATTCTTTTATTAAATAAGTATTGCCCTTTCTAACTTTTACCCTCCACAAACCTGAGAGGGGAGAGGGGGTTTGTGTGAAGGTCAAATGTCACCTGATTTCTAAAACACTCTCTAATTTTAGCCCTTTCTCTAACATTCTCTAGCCTTTGCCTCTACCTTTTGCCCTCAACGAACCTGAAAGGGGGAGGGTATGGAGTTTGGAGGGTTGAAAATCGAATGTCACTTAGAACGTTCCATAACTTATGCTCTATTTCTTTCTCTAACGTTCTCCAACTTTTGCCCTCCACGAACCTGGGAGAGAGGGGAGTTTGAAGGTCAAAAGTCACATGATTTCTAGACCATTCTATAACGTTTACCCTTTCCCTAATTGTTGCCCTTCTTAGTGGAGGTGAGGTTAGACTGTGTTAAATACTTATATTTATTATAATTGTACAGTCGATCCCAATGTAAAATAAAAATAAATTAATTGTTTTGTATGTGCTTTCTCAATAGATGGCGTTGGATCGAATTTCGAAATCGTTTTCGTTTAGATGCAATGTATTTAAGTTTTAATCATATTAAACGCGTTTCATTAAAAGAAGACAGGCTCCTAGGCATTTTATATCCAAATTGACTAAGATATTAGTATTGTATGAAAAGATAGTCTCTATTTAAAAATAAACCATTAATTCAATTTGGAAATAATTAAAAAATTGGTAGAAAAGATCTCTGACCTCCATGTCAGAGGGACGGATAAAAAAAAAAGAAAAAAAAAAAAAAAAGTGACGGTTGTAGGTTTGAATCTCGCTTAGGTAAGAATAGATTATTTTCATCATTCTCGTTCTGGCAACAAGTTTAAGTACTGTGTACGTCACAGCAACACGCTATGTCTCGAATCCCGCTCGCTATGCTACTATATGCGGGAAAAAGCGTGAAACTAAATATTGATAAAAAATATTTAATACGATTGGAAAATTATTTTTGTCAATATATTATGAAATGCCATGACGATGATATACGTCTTCTTTTATTTAGTAAAATAAATCATAACGCAGAGGCGAACAAAACGACGGTTTGTGGGTTCAATCCCTACTCGGGGAACATGAAATTTTTCCATTTTCTTCGCTCTGACACCAAGACAAAAGCGCGGCGTTGAGTTCCGCCGCTCAAAACGCAATGCCTCGAAAAAAGCGGAAAGCGGAGACGGAGAAAATAGGGACTAAGCAACGGAGTATCTTAACACTAAGTTCCTGCAGTTCCTTCTGCCAACCCCGCTATATGCGGGATAAAGCGTGAAGCTAAAAAAGGCATTTTTTTATAAATACCCACCTATCAGCAAGGAACCTGTCGCACTTCTCACAAAACAGCTGATCGACCGACTGTTCGCTCACGAACCCGTTGTCGCGGAGCTTCAAGAACATCTTCTGTGCTATTCTGGAAATTAGAAAAAATTAAAATGTCATAAATATATTTAAGTTTTTTTAAAGTGAGTTTAATTTTTAAAATAAGAGATTAAGGCAAAGCGCGGCGTTGAGTTCCGCCACTCAACACGCAATGCCTCGAAAACGGCGGAAAGCGGGGACGAAGTAAGCAGGAACTAAGTAACGGAGTGTCTTAACACTAGGTTCGTATAGTTCCTGCAGTTCCCTCTGTCTACCCTGCTATGTGCGGGATAAAAGCGTGAAGCTAAAATAAGATAAATTATGAAATATTTTTTTTTAATTAAAAAAATGCTAATTTTCTACAGTTATACCTGTTAGCCGTGTACTGGCATTTTTTTATAAATATATAACCACATTAACTTATTTACTAAAGAAATTTATATGAAAAACAGAAAAAAAAGATCGTTCTCAGTAAAATCGTTGATCTATTCCAGTTTATTTTTTTAAATTTAAGTTAAATTATTAAATAGGATTTTTTTATTGAAAAAAATTGCTAATTTTCTATATATCTTTTAGCCGTGTACTGGGATTTTATATAATCATAGAACCAAGAGAAGAAGCTGCTTAGCGTTCCATCTATTCACCGTGCGGGTGCCCATCGCGTTGTAGGAAGAGGAGCTCCGAGCAGCGCTTGGGACTTGCGACCCAAGTGTAGGTTTAAAGGGGCCCCTTTAAAATGCATTAACGTTCACCTTCACTGTCCGAGCTCCTCCCACTACCGACGCCAAATTCGAAAAGATTCTGCTAATGCCGCCTTTGAAGTACGTTCTAGAAATGTATTAGTAATAGTTCTAGACAGGCCGAGATCTTTTAGCAAGCTAAAGAGAGATTTCGCTGTTATACCTCTCGCTCCTACTTCTACCGCGTATGAATTTACTCTATCGGCCGATCTCAATAACCTACTAACATTTACCAATCTGTCAAATTGGTTACCGCCAGTAGGCGAAACGTCACTTTTGCGTTTCAATAAACAAAGATAGATCGAAATTTATATCTTCGAATTTAAACTATCTTTGGGAGGGCTCCTGCTTACCAGAGATATATAGTTCCATACAAACTACACGTAAAGCGTTTCAATAACGCTCTGTCATTTAACTTTAGTTTGTTTTAAATACTATCTGTCAACAAATTTTATATCGCTCGAATTCGGGCGATTAATCGTTAGTTAAAGAACAACTTCTGAGTTTAATAAAAAAATGGCTTTGTTTAGTGATGAAAGTGATAATGAAATGTATGAGGCAGTATTTGATTCTAATGCAAATAGAAAACCTGCAGAGAGTAAAAAAAAATAATCGCAGAAATTATTATAGTGAATTTTTAGACGCTGAATTTACATTTAAATTCAGACATAATAAAACTAGTGTTGATGAACTATCTACTAAATTAAATAAATACTACTACCGTCACTGAGAGTCCTCTCGGTAAGTACAAAATTCTATTACTTTAACTATATCTATGTTATGCTATTATGATAGCTAGCAGAACGCAGGTGGCCGACGTATCATGTGCAATAGCTGGACTATACTCAGAATATGTTTAAAGTTACAGAAAATACCCAGCCTGCCTTTCATGCCATTGCAGGGTTTCCTAAAGTTTTTGGTGGGTAAAACTCTTTATTTTCTTGATTTCTTACTATTTTACTAAGATGTAATAATAACTAAGTATCGTTATGTTTTAGATTCAAATATAGGAGAAGAATACAGGAACAGAAAAGGTATATTCTCAATCAAGGTCCAAGCGGTGTTATTTACTTTATTTATTTAATGTAAATAAAGCAAATAAAAAGTAAAGAAAAACGTTAAATATGTGGTTACTTTGGCCAGATGATTGGCCTGATCATGACACTACAATATTCAACAACTCAATTTTTAAAAGTATATTTTTTAGATAATTATTAATTACATATATTAAATAATGATTCAATTCAATATTATTAATACCTCTACTTAATCCAAGAACTATCGCAGAGAATCATTATAATGAAGCACAGATTAAGAATAGAAATATTATAAAAAGATTTCTATAAGAACTATTAGCTCAACAATTGTTTGCACATAGATACCTCATTTATGATTTTTTCAGGTGTTTTGGTGCATGGAAAAGGTGTTTTCTAGTACAATCACTAAAAACTCACCTTTCATTAGATACAATACAAGCTGTTATTATTACTACTTCAGTGTTATACAACATTTGCCAGTAAAATAATATTAATGATGTGGAACCTGATGTAGAGATAATGGTTAAGGACTCTGAAAATGATCCAGTCAATCGGAGTAACTCACCAACATCATATTGTAAGACAACATTTGACAGACAATTATTTTAATTGGCATGAACTGTAGTTAAAATATTATATGTTGATGTGGTAAATATAGTATACTAAATAATCAATTACTTCTTTTTCAGGTGAATAAGTATGTATTCTAAATTATTATACAAAATTTAAATAGTGAAAATGAAATATCAAATGAATATTAAAACTTAAATAAATCTACATAAAGAAAATTTAACCTTATGGATATAATAAAAAAACAAGGATCATATAAATACTTTTTATTCATATACAAATTATAAAAATAATTATCAATAAATTAATACCTCAGTCAATATACTGTTTTAATGTTTTTATTTCTAATTGTAGTTTTAAGCATTCTAAATCTTTTTTTTATTTTGTAACTCTATTTATTTACTTTTCTGCAATACTTTTTCAGTCTTTGCCTGAAACTAAGCCGCTACTCCTAAATACTTATCCCTCACTACTTCCAGACTTCCTCTGAAAGCTTCCTGCGTTTGTTAACTGTAAAAATATATATCATATTAATTATGTATATTACCTACTTAAATAGCAATTTATTAATATTCCTTTACCATTCATGCTAAAACAAATCATAGAAATATAAATTTGTAAATAAGACTCATGAATCTTTATTCATTTGCCACTTAAATTCCATTATAAAAAAAAATTTAGTATATTATTAATATTATTGTGTAAATAGAACATCATTTTTGTAGATATTTTTATAGTTTTAAAAATAGTTATATGACTTACAAGTTTTATTGAGAGTATTACAAAAAAATTCAGAATTAAAGTTCTAGATCATAACAGGTAGAATTACAGACCTTATGGTTATGTTCCTTTTTAATGCTCTTTGTTTACTTGCTGCTTTTTTAAGTTTCAAACACAGTTGTTCCGGATGCTGTATGTCTCTGGTTATAACAATAAGCTCCTGCGCAATCGATTTCCATGCCTCCTCTTTTAATTTATTATTGGTAGCAGTAGTGATGCTGTCTTTGGTCAGCGTTTTAATCTAAAAATAAAGTGAAATGACAAGAATAAATAACTATTTGTTCCAATGTTCATCAATCACATTCAATGAAATTGACAACAAAAATTAAAAGCAATATATATAAAAGAAAATACTTACTGGATCAGCAAATTTCGAAGTAACTTTAAAATTTTAATCGTTTGCCTTTTAAAACATCTCAATTCAGAATGAACATATCGGTCTTAAATATTTTACAAATGGCTCAATGACGAAAAGCACAAGCCTAATCCAAACTCACATTATTTGAAATATTTCACATGAAACACTTGACATTAATTATTAATTATAACCTTTTACGAGAAACACTCGAAATAGTAATAAATTTTAACATTTTTTTCTTATTTATATTTTTTTCAATCTTGAAGACTGTCATCTGCTGTCAAATAAATGCCAAATATCAATGCGTTTCGTTAACGTTAGATTTCGTATTTTAACATGGTATAATTTACTAAATCTACATATTTGTGCAAAATAACATAAATATATATTTGAAGGAAGAACAATATAGGTTTTACCTATATTTTCATATAAAAAAACATTCAAAATAATAATAACATTAATCATACAGTCGTATTGTTAGATGCATGCAACGAAACGCTTCGGAGGGACACGTTAACTGAAGATATCGAATACTATCTGTCTCTAACTAAAGTTATCGTTGCTATACTTTTGTTATTGAAACGGCGGTAACAGTTTAGTTAAAGTATTAACAAATCTCTGGTAGCTATCTACGTTTGACTATTAGTATGTTATTGAGATCGGCCGTAAACCTATTCCTAGTCAGTTCGTTAGTAAGCTCGAAATATTTATTAAGTTTGAAGCTATGACTTTTAGGTATATTAGTCTCCCACGGAACTGTAAGTTCTACCAGCACTACGCGTTTTAGGTTTCGAGAATAAAGAAAAATATCAGGTCTGGATGACGAAACACCAATGTCCTCAGGGATTTTATACTGTTTCTCATACGTGTCCATCAAAAGAGTCCAATCAGGAGCTGGATCTAATATTGAGAAAGATTTTTGCGTGTGTTTTTTAACAGAACCTTCTTTCACAAACTCTGTTGAACGTTTGCTGGTTGTTATGTTTCTCTGTGCTCTTGCTACTGAAAGACTAACGGCTTCACGTATAATTTCTAGTACCTTGTCATGGCGCCGCGAGTAATGACCACTTTCCAGGAGTACCCTACACCCCACCAGCATATGTTTAGCTGTCCCCACTGCCTCTTTACAGATGTAGCAAGATTTATCGGTAGCTTTACCCCATCTTACTAAATTACTTTGATCTGGAAGAGTCATTTGGAACGCATTCAGATAGAATTTTAATAATGCTGGAGACCAGTCATGAATTAGGGTGCGCCATTTTAAAGCTAAAGGGATACAAAATTCTCCCAGAGTTAGCCACTCGTTTTGCATTTCTAACCCCATTGCGTGCATCTTATACCTATCATTCTCGTCAAAACAAACGTCAAAACGTCTTGTCGTATCAAAACAAACAAAAAACCAAAAATACCACAAAAAATGATACCAAAAACACTCACTCAGTCTGTTCACTGGTACTGGTGCGTCCAAAATAATCGAACCCGATATCGAACCAGCGATACACCGCGTTGTGGATCTCGAAGTATTTGTCGCATATTTGTTTCGGCGTAACACCTTCCTCTAACGCCTAAATAAAAAAAAGAAACGAAAATTTTTAATATAGGTAATTAAAAAAAATATGTTTTTTTTTGTAACACCTTCCTTTAACGCCTAAATAAAAAAATAAAAAAAAAAAAAAACAAAAAAAATATTTACAATAAATAGAGAAAAATAGCTCAAATATATGTTTTTTTTTTGGTAACATTTCTCTAAAGCCTAAATAAATAAAAAAAAAAAACGAATCAAAATATTTACTACAATCTCAAATAAATAGTTAAAAAACGTGTTTTTTTTTGTAACACTCTCCTCTAAGGCCTTTATAAAAAAATAACCAACAAAAAAACTTACAATAATTACAGAAAAATTAAAATTTCAAAAAAATATACTTTTTGTAACACCTTCCTGTATTGCCAAAATAAATAAATAAAAAAAAAACAAAGAAAAACTTTCTATAAATAAAAAAAATAATTTAAAAAATATATATTTTTTTAAATATACAGTAATCCACCTATAACACGTTACTCTTATAACGCGTTTTCATGTCCCTCGTATAACACGTGTTTTCCCCATATAACACGGGGTTCTTGGTTTGATTTTAATAAAACGCATATATTTCGTTCATAACATAGTTTTTCCTTAATATTCAATTTAAACCCTCTTTAACAAGAAAAGTTAAACGTGAATCATTTGTATATAACGCGTTATACGAGGTCATACGAGCGCGTTTTAAGAGAATTTTCGTACAACGCGTTTTCCTATAACGCGGAACAAACATACCGTATAATAGGGGGGATTACTGTAATTCTCACTACAGACACTTGGTCCGTACCCCTCTTTAACTTACACTATATATATGTTCTTATCACAAATATTAATTATATGAATATTAATACATAATAGGTATATAGAATTAATATTTATCATAATGAACTCTTATGTTTACTTTTTTTATTTATTATTACTTAGAACTAAGGCTATAGTTGATAAGCGAATTAAATTATTTTTATATACCCTCTTTTTAGTGTCATAAAATACAAAATTAATACAATAAAGTGATAATGGGATCACACAATAGTAGCAAATAGTGATCTATGATATGAGTAAAAAAATATATTTAAAAAAAAAACAGCTGGATTCGAACCCGCGCCATTGTAAACTATCCGGTCGCTCTGACCACTAAGCCATATGAAGTATGGCAATGTATTTTCTTAATAATAAAAAAAATCGTATATCTCTTCTGGTTTGGCGGAACTCAACGCCGCGCTTTCGTCTTTTTACCGAGAGCAAAGAAATTAAATTCCATTCATCCTCCCTGCATGGGATTAGAACCCACTATCTAGCTAACTAGACTCATACCTAGTTATTATATATTTTATTTAACATGCTTAAATAAATTATAAATAGAAATAATCAATTATTTTTAAAATTAAAATTAAAATATAAATATATAAGAAATTTGAACGCAGCGGGATTTGAACTCGCGCCTCAGCGAAGTCGTCCAAGCGTTGTAACCACTAAGCCATGCGCTCTTAAACGATATATGTACGTTGTTAAGCAAAAATAAACTATTATACATAATTTTTTATACATTTAATTTTTTTTCTCAATTTTCAAATTATAGATTAAATTCTATTTTTTTTAATTTCCAATTTACTTACTTCTGTCAGAATTTAAAACAGGCATAGGATCCTATAAGGATCCTATAAGGAAAATCATATTAATTAGAAAGCAGGGACTAAGCAACGGAGTGTCTTAACACTAGGTACCTATAGTCCCTGCAGTTCCCTCTGCCTACCCTGCCATGTGCGGGATAAAGCGTGAAGCTAAAAGAAAAGTCAAAATAACTCACTTTAGTCTCAGTAGCGGTCCCATATTCGTCCGTACCGCAAATAAATAAGACATTATAGTCACATATTCGACAGTACCTAATTAAAAAAAAGAAATTTAATTAAATATATAAAATTATGATTTTTCCTATTTATGACATTATCTACACTATGTATAGAAAAATACTTAAAGGAAATATTAGAAAAAAAAATTAAAACAACAGGATTTGAACCCGTGACTTCTAAGTAACTTAAATTCTATGACTTATAACCACTACAAGTTACTAGTTAGTACACCACACTACAATTAATACTTACAGAAAAAAGAAATTAAAAAAAAAAAAAAACTTAATGTTAATTTTTTTAATTCTTACATGCTCTATCCCACATATACATAGAAAGAAAAAGGGATAAGGAATATTAATATATAGAAAGAAATTATATATGATATACCTTGCAAATATATCAGCGGAGAGCACACATCCTATGATATTACCCAAATGCGGTACATTATTGACATATGGCAGAGCTGATGTTATGAGAATGTTCTTTTTGCCCTTTATTGGTAATCTGAAAGTAATGGAAAATAGGTAAATTAAATAAAACAATTAAAATAATCAATTTTGTGAAAAAAATAAAAAAAAAATACAATAATTATAACTTAAACTCTTTTCTAAAATGATAAAAACTTACATAATTTTCTCTTGCTTGAGCTGGTTCTTGCAAGTTCTTAATGCCATTTTCCCAATTCTCTTTAGCGAGCTCTATCTCTTCCGCCGTCACGACAACTTCCGGGGGTTCATCGGGAGATCTGTAAATTGGTTTACTTTTTCAAATTCAAATTCAAATTCAAATTCAAATTCAAATTCAAATTCAAATTCAAATTCAAATAATTTCATTCAAAAAGAGAATACATGATTCATTTTTTGAACGTCAAAAACACTACCACCGGTTCGCTAAAGTTAATGCCTCAGACCTGAGAAGAACCGGCGCAAGAAACTCAGCGGGACTTTATTTTTTAAATGTTCAATATATTTACATTAATTCATTTTGATAATGACACATTTGAAACAGACTGGAGCTTTCACGCTTCACGCTCTAACACGCATATAGCGGGATAAGCTGAGATCTTGACGTATAAAAATTTATTTCAAAACAAAAATATTTCTATTAATGTTAAAAATATATCAACAAAACCCGCTTAAGACGCTTTCACAAACAAAAACGCGTATTAAGCGGGAAATTTGTTTTTTCACTGTAATTTTTTAATGTTTTTCTATTAATTTTGGTAAAAACTCACCCTACAGGAGAAACTAAATGACTTAGTTGTGGTATTCCCAAAGCGGATATCGGTGCAAATGGACCTTTGGCCGATCCACCCCACTGCTTTATAGCTTGCTAAAAAATTATAATATTTTTAAATAACAATTAAACGTAAACGCGACAGTACGTGGGTTCGATTCCCAGGAAGGGGAAGATGGATTTCTCTATTTCCATTTTCTCCGCTCTGGCAACTAGGCAAAGCGCGGCGTTGAGTTCCGCAATCAATTATCAATTGAACTGTTCAAGTTCGAACATCGGCTATATTTTAACCAAACCGCTCTTTTCGAGATCTTTAAGACGATACCAAAAGTAAAATTCTAGAACAAAACTTCGTCTTTCTAAGTGTGCGCAATTGAAACGCTTCCACAAATAATGTATAATGACGTTAATATTAATTATAAAGAAAATATAAACCAATTAAAATTACTTTAGTAAAATATGTCTCTATATAAAAGAGTTTTTATTAATTTTGTAATCTTAATTATCGTTAAAAAAAAACCAGCATAGTTGCAGTTTTAATACTCATTTGGCAGAATGAAAGATTTAGTTTACTCTAATTTGTTTTAGTTAGAAAAAAAACCAGGGCCGTCGTGGCGCAGAGGCGTAAGCATCTACCTGTAAACGCGACGGTTTGAGGGTTCAATTCCCACTCGGGGAAGATGGATTTTTCTATTTCCATTTCCTTCGCTCTGGAAACTAGGCAAAACACGGCGTTGAGTTCCGCCACTCAACACGCAATGCCTCGTAAACGGCGGAAAGCGGGGACGGAGAAAGCAGGGACTAAGCAACGGAGTGTCTTAACACTAGGTTCATGTGGTTCCTGCAGTTCCCTCTGCAGTTTCCCTACCCTGTAATATGCGGGATAAAGCGTGAAGCTAAAAAAAAACACCACGACATAGAATTCCTTCACACAGCTTTCAATATAAAAATTACTTAACACTAGTTTCTACCCACCATACTATTTGTAAGTAATACCTATTCATATACATACTCACTGCGGTCACATATTAAAATTTGTTTTAAAAGGTTAACATTTTAAATTTTTTTATAACAAATATATTTATTTATTTTCTTGTTACCAAATTTTTAGCCTATTGCTAATAAAATTGAATAAAAACTTTTGTTTAAATTTAATAAAGTTTATTATTATATTTGGAAATCTTAGTGACTGGTCACTCAAAAGACTATAGTGACAGAGTCACTAATAACCTACCTGTACAGCTTTAGCAGCATTAATCTCTTCGGCCCACCTCACTATGTTAGTGTATTGCGAGGAATATTCTGTCTTCAAATCATCATTATAATTCAACGGATATAAAGTGCTCCATATAGATATGTCCGCTGCTGATATTTTATCCTACATAGGATAAAATAATTATATTAAAATAAAAAATACATGTTTAGTTTAGCGGGTTCGATTCCCATGAGGAGATGGGCTTTTGTCATTTCCATTTTCTTTGCTCTGGCAATTAGGCAAAACGCGACGTTAAGTTCCGCCACTGATCTTATAACGCCTCAAAAAAGGCGGAAAGTTGGGAACGGAGTGTCTTAACACTATGTACTTATAGGACTAACATGTAAAGAAAAAAAATTAATTAAAACTACTAAGTCCTTGAACTTGTGCATGTACTCTTTCTTACAGTTGCTAAATTACTCAAAATAATTGTAAGGAATCTTAAATAAATTTTCATCCATATTAGTAAATTAAATATGTATAAACTAAAACATAGATAAATAAAAAATATATTTAAAAAATAAAAAAATAAATATATGCATATTTCACTCACCCCAAGTACATATTTATGCTTTGACAGAACACCATCTATTAACATTAGAGCTGAGTTCAAAGCCTGTTTGAGATCGGATGGTACGTTTTTACTTGTTAATACTGATGTCACTATTGGAAGTAGCCGTGTCGCTTCCCACTCTTGCATTTGTTGACTGTAGATTAAAAATAAAAAGAAATTAAACGTTTTTTAGTAGAAAATAATATTTTTCTTAGGTGTGAGGAATTAGCTTTAGTCATCCAATGGTAAAGTTAAAGATGTTGTATTTGTTTCATTTAGGCAGATAAGTCATCAAGGTTAAGGTTTGATTTACACTCAGGGAGACTAAATTATTAACATTTTTCTCGCTCAGATGTAAGGACATGGCACAGGGCAGTTCAGCCACGGAACTGTTTTTTAAAAGCAGAGAGTGTAAACAATTTATCACCTCTTAAGTAACACTAGGTGGACTCTAGTTTGATACATTATGTTGTCAAACCTACATATATATATAAAGGTAGAGAAATTAAAATAACCAACAACTAATAAATTTATCTGGGGAATGGAATTTAACCACAGCATTGGCAACTTTGCCTATGTACCACAATAAATAAGCCACAAGTTGAGTAAATAGTATTAAAACATTCTGGTAAAATGTAAAAAAACAACTGAACCTACCATTGTCCATTCTGAGATAAATCCAGCACAGGGAAGAGATATTGAGCGGCAGCATTGCTACTGAAAAAGCTGAGCTGATCATCCACTTCCAGCAGCGGCAGCACCTTCGGCCCTGAAGACAGGTCTGCCATGCAGACAACAACTCAATACCCAAAACCCTTTTGCTCATGCAATAATAAAATACTAAATATAATAATATAAATGTAATTAAATATTAATACACTAAATAAAATTAGTGAAGCATTAAAATTATTAAGCATGCATGCTTTTGAAATTTTTTTTCAAGTTAATTGGATTTATATAAAATATAGTAATATTATTAGGTTTATTTTATTATATGTTAGATTATAATCCTTAGATATCAATTAAAAAGCATACACATAACACCATTTAATAAGAATTTTTCCTCAGTTACCATATTAATTACACACGTGAGAAGGAAAATTCAACAATAGGACAAGAATCGATGAGTAAACATTATGGTGATGAAATAGTTTACACTTACGTTTAATATATGCTATTTTAAAATATAAGCTTTAAAAAACGAAAATTCCTTTTAATATACTACAGATATGGTTAGATAAAATTAGATAAAAATTATATTTATTTAAAAAGCCGCATTAATAATTGGTTTACAGATGTATGTACTACCTTCAAATGTTGCCTGGTGTAGCTCGATTTTTTTGCTACCTAAGTTGGCTGCTATAAGTAATTTTAAAGTGGCAGTGTTGTTTTCGTTCGTATAAATCTTCATTTTCACTTTCTTTAAGTGTTTTTCAGTTTATAAAAACCTTTTTTTATACATAACCTATAATGCCGATTCCAATTGGACACAGAGTTGGCACTTACGTCTTATACTGTGACATTGACATTAGTGTTGTGGTTGCCTGAATTAGTAATATCGATTAACAAAAACATATTAAAATTAAAAAATAAGTTGTGATTCAATTCATAAAAAGATTAAATAATGATAAACTGATTCTTTTAAAATCCATATTAAGACTGAAACTTTATAATAAATATTTTGTATTTCCAATTATCTTTTCCCCGTAATTTTTATATATTTATGTAAAAAACGGAGAATGTCCTCAATAAATTGTGTTTGAACAGTAAAGCTGTAATGTCTCCACGTTCTGGATACGTTGAAATTGTTTTATCTTCGAACTTCGAACCAAATACGAGATTTAAAATAACACAATATAATTAATTTGAATTCTAAAAAGATTACTATTAAAAAAATAAAAAAATAATAATTTACGCACTTATTTACGAAGAAATATAAGACCAATAACATAATTAATCGTTTTATTTTTTCAAATTTTGTGCCAATCCCCGGATTTGTGGTAGTGCCCCCAACTAAAACTGAAATACATAGTTAACATAAATGTAATGTAGCAGCACTTTGTAAGACGTCCCGTGAAACAAGATGTGCATGCCACAGAAGCAACGTCTGTCCGATAAAACTGTATGCCGCCACTAGTGACGTCATCGAAACGAGATTAGTCCCGAAAAGGACTGTTTTGTTACGTTTGTTAACGTCATAGTCAATTAAAACACGAAGCGTATAGTTCTGAAAAGAACTGTTTTTATTTTCATCTGCGAGCAGCTATTATTTATCCTTTACATCACATGACGAGTTGACACGGCGATCTTCGGTGCAGACATCCTCTCTCCGCGCGGCGCTTGAGCAAAATATTCGACGCCACGCGTGGGGCAATATTTATAGTACTGCGTCAGCGTAGGCGACTCGGCAAGATGCGCGCGCAGCTCGACGCGAGATGGATGCGCGCGCAGCTTGGCTCGTGACGTCAGCATCCGAAGCAATATTTTTAACCAATTATTTTTATTATTTTATAAACCGTTTTCCTATTGGACAATTTTACTTAGATTTTTGTATATATACTGGCACATTTTGAAAATAAATCATTCCTTCAACCACTAAACTGGAGTATTATTTCCAAAGTTGAGCTCTCCTCTAAATGTAAGAACATTGATTTTCGTTTTACTATTTATTAAAATAATGTAAATTTGAGAACTATTTTGTATATATTTTGAAAGTACTAAATTGTTTTTAGTAGGATGACATCGCGCCTTGCCTTTGGTTATTCCTTGGAAGAATAAGAGAGGATTAAAATTGAGACATAGACAATTATTTTATCATAATATTTACTAATGTCAGTTTTATAATTTGACCATTTTGATCGATCGTTAGCCCAAATCACTAGCCACTAGTACCTACCATTCAGTTCATCTCCTCGTTGGGGATTCGTTTTATCCTCAGTAGAGATCGCACCTCAACATTACTTTTTCTTTAATTCTTTCAGTTGTAATAACCACGTAGTGCTAAAGTATCACAATAATATGACTTTATACATCTATTTTCCACGTCTACATATCATATTTCTCAGATATACTACTTCATTTTCTTGTTCTAACATCAAGCTATGTTAAGCATTCAGAGCCATGAAACATACAAAGTTTTTTTTTTCTTTTTGTCTTCACGCTTTATCCCGTACACAGCAGGGTAGGCGGAGGGAACTGCAGGAACCATAGGAACCTAGTGTTAAGACATTCCGTTGCTTAGTCCCTGCTTTCTCCGTCTATGCTTTCCGCCTTTTGCGAGCCAGTGCATATAGTAGCGGAACTCAACGCCACGCTTTGTCTAGTTTCTAGAGCGAAGAAAATAGAAATAGAACATCCATCCATCCAACCATCTTCCCCAAGTGGCTATCGAACCCATAAACCGTCGCGTTTATAGTCAGACGCTACTTTCTGCGTCACGACGGTCCTCAAGATTATTCCTAACATAAGTAGGGAAAATCCATCTAGGTGGTCACAATGACAATGATCTGATAACGACTACAATTACTGAGGCAGAGGAGTATGATTACTTTTAGTAGCAACTTATACGTCAAGATAAAATAAGCTATTTACTCTTTTGTCACCTGGTATCACTCCTTGATGACAGCTATCCAACTACAAATGAACAGCTTTTTTATCATGGGACAATCCTGTTACGGAATCTGCGACACGAGGAACAACGCCTTTCGATGTGTCCTCTGTCGTATTACGAGGGTCAAACTGAAAGTTTTTAGAACTGGCAACTTAAAAGCATTATATTAAAAAAATAAGTTTTTTTTTTTTTTTTTTTTTAGCTTCACGCTTTATCCCGCACATGGCAGGGTAGGCAGAGGGAACTGCAGGAACCATAAGAACCTAGTGTTAAGACACTCCGTTACTTAGTCCCTGCTTACTCCGTCCCCACTTTCCGCCGTTTTCGAGGCATTGCGTGTTGAGTGGCGGAACTCAACGCCGCACTTTGCCTTAGATGCCAGAGCGAAGAAAATGGAAATAGAAAAATCCATCTTCTCCGACTGGAGATCGAACCCAGTAAAAATAAGTTTAAATTTTGAAAATAGAACTCTTTACCAATAATATTGGTTTTACGATTTGGCGGCAAATTGAAAATTGTCTGTGCACGTCAGAATGAATTTAAGCCGAGAAAATTTTCGTGCAATGATTTTTTATGACTTTCGATGTCATATAAGTCAACAAGAAAGTTATGATAGACTTCGATTGGCTTTTCACGATGAAGCCCCATCTCGTGCCACAGTTTAAAACTGGTTTAATGAATTCAAACGTGGTCGAACTAATCTCACCGATGATTTGCGTGAGGGACGGCCTTCTACAGCGACGACTGAAGATAATATCAGTGTTGTGCGGCGTATGATAGAGACTGACAAAAGAGTGACGTATCAGCAGATTCGGACAAGTCTAGGCATAGGTATGAGTCAAGTGCACAAAATCCTCCATGAACATTTAGCGCTCAGGAAGCTTTGTGCCCGCTGGATACCGCATAATTTGATCGAGGCTCAAAAACTCCGCCGTGTTGGTTGGTGCCGAGAAATGATCCTAAAATTTAACGAAGGTGACTCAAATGCTGTGTTCGACATGCTAACGGGTGACGAAAGCTGGATTTACTGTTATGATCCGGAAACCAAAAGACAGTCTGCTCAGTGGATGTTTTCTTCCGAAGAGTTGCCAACTAAAGTGAAGAGAGATCGAAGTGTTGGAAAAAAGATGGTGGCCTCGTTCTTCGGAAAGACAGGTCATTACGCGACAGTTGTCTTAGAGGATCAGAAAACGGTTAATGCAGAGTGGTACACTAACAACTGTTTGCCACTTGTCTTGGAAAAAGTTCGAGAGAAACGACCTTGCAGCAGGATCCTCCTTCATCACGACAATGTCTCGTCGCACACCGCCAGGCAAACGATCGACTATTTGGGGACCTTAGACGTGGAATTACTGGGTCACCCGCCGTATAGCCCCGACCTCGCACCCTGCGATTTTAATTTATTCTCGAAAATAAAAGAAAAACTTTGAGGAAAACATGTTATGGACGCCGAAGAAGTTTCAAAACGCCGTTGAAGAGACCCCTAAGGCCGAGTGGGCCAGGTTCTTTTCTCAATGGTTCCATCGAATGCAGCGATGTATTGATGTAAATGGACGCTATTTTGAAAAGTTATAATAAAAGTAATAACTTGCTAGAATGCTTAGTTTTTGATTTTCTAAGAACTTTCAGTTTGACCCTCGTATTGGCATAACAGATAACTTTCAAGCTAGCTTTCTGGAATCACCTAGCTTTTTTCCTAATACCTTCTTTATAATCCTCACTTGTCTGGCTTAGTGGATGCAGATGTAGCTACAGTCGAATTTGAAGTAGAGCAGCGTTACAGATAGGGCGGAAGTAAAAAAAATATTATAATTGATCTGCCCTCTAAGTACGGGCCACTAAATCAATCACCTAAAGTGATATAGGTACACTCAATAGCTCTGCGTAGAAAAATAATGTATTTTATCTTAGTTTTGGTGTCCTTAAGGTATTGTGATTTTAAGGTAGGACATTGCCCCACAATGCCTCCCCTTAGTTACGGCCCTGAGTGGATGTTCAAGATACCAACTTCTTAAATAAAAATAGATTAAAACAAACATAAGCACTTTCATACGGTTACGCCAACATACAAGCGAATATAAATAGACTTGTAACTGTAAGATTTCCTATTTGAACTATTTCTGAATTATCCTTTCCCAACTAGGCACCCCAAAAAAACACATCGCACTAATCCACTAGGATTAAGTCATATTTTTTTTCTTCATTCGCTTCCACTTCGCTTCTCCCATTCGAGTTTACTTAATGAAGATTTGTTTATCGTATCACAAGTTCCAGCCTCGTTCACTCTCAGGATGGCTATCCTGGCCAACACACTGTCGTCTCTCGTGAACACTTCTCGTGACTTTTACCCATTCAAGTCAACACGTAATATTAACTCTTCATTCCCTAGAACATTCCTGGTACTCCAAAAATCCCTCAAGTTCATATAATGAACTAGAAGATACTGGGCGCATACTATTCATTTATAGAATAAAATAGAAGAATTTTTTATAGAATATTATAAAACAAAAACATAAAATTCAAAAATTAATATTATCTTATCGTACAAACAATCACTGATTGGAAGAGTATTTTAAATTAATATAGTATATGATTGATTCTCTGGTAAAACACGTTGCACTAAAAAGTAATTTAGCATCGTTGTGATTTGAAAGTCGATGAAACGAAAAAGCGACAATAAAAAGCGACTGACACGTTCATAAGATTTGAAAAGAGAAAGAAGAGAATATGAAATAAGAGAGATTACACAGTGTTTCTTTACATTTCTGCTTCACGCTTTATCCCGCATATAGCAAGTTAGGCAGAGAGAAGTACATGGGAACCTAATATTACGACACTTGACACAATGCTCTCCTTCCTTCGAGGCGTGTTGAGTGGCGGAACTCAACGCCGCACTTGCCTAGCTGCCAGAGCGAAAAAATGGAAATAAAAAAATCCATTCTCCTCAAATGGAAATTGAACCCACCGTCACGTTTACAGGCAGACGCTGAGCCTCTGCACCCTTTTGAGGCAAGCCAGCCACCAAGCTGGCTTAACATAGTGTCATTAAGAAGCCCTAGGACTTCATCACAGCAGTCTAGAAGTACTCTCTTCCAGAGTACTCTCTTTGTACAGGCTCTCTCGAGGCCTAAAGTGTCTTTTACTTAGTATGTCAATAAGTTTCTGTGCGCATGCGCAGTTAAAAAAAGCATGCTTTCAATGTATGTCAATAATTGGCTACTTGAAAGTTTTATGAAATATGGTTTAAGCCATGAAATGAATGAATGAAGTATAGTGTTATCTACAATCTCGATCGATTTTCTTTATAAAAGTGTTTATTTTATTTATAATTAAATATTTTTCCCGATGACGATTTAAATTCGCGCGAAAACACTAGGTCACGTGACTTATACGAGCTGTGACGTCATGGCACAATATACAATAACCATGTTCATGTCATTAAGTCATTGAACATGTATGTCTTGTTTGTTTCAATACGATTTACATTGGAAATAGTTAAAAATGAGCTCTTATAAAACATGTGCAGTGCCAATGTGCAAAAGTACGACGATTAAAAATCCTAATAAACTGTTTATACATATTCCTAAATGCGCAAAACGTCGAAAACAATGGATACAGTTAGCACGACTGTTGGCGCCTACGTGTGGACCTGCACTACATTTATTTTATAGGACATATTGTCTATGTTACTTACAGTTATCTATATAATTTGTAATCTTTTGTCTATGAACAATCGTTCTTCTTTTACATTCAAATTTGAATATTCATTCCGCTACTATTTCTTGTCTTAGCAACATCTCAAGTAAAAGTATTTAGCAAACCAAAGGAAGTTTTCTTTTAACCTAGCTAAATACCGAACATAAAAATTGGCGACCGTGACAGGACCTAAGCAAGAAATATTTCAATCCAACGGAATCGCGTCTGAAGCCATCGCCGATTCGCAACAGCATCGCAGCACACGGCTTGACGCTCAAGCAACACAAATAAGATTTGCAAGCACCAGCCGGCAGTACCTATCATCGCTGCCGAAGCAGGGCCAAATCAGATAAGTGTCCATATTTCCAACAAAATTCTCCGTTCATCATCATCATCCATCCATCACCATCATCCATCTATCTATTATCACCATTATCATACCACACTGTTTTTATAGCTATCCACCAAGTGTACTAGCTCATATCACGTAAATTCAAAAGGTTAGTTGTAACCGTTAAATTTCAAATTTGCCAAGTCATTGTAATATAATTCAACTTAACTGTAACTTCAATTGCAGCACTATTGCTACGCAACTAAAGCTAATGTTCGATTCTAACGTATTAAACGCACTTTTTATTTATTATTTTAAACGAATTTCAATTTATTTCCTGATACTTCTGTAAATTACACTGCCATAATTCGCAACCTAAACTTAAAGCACTTCATATTTTCATACGCATCCCATTTCATCATTCATTTTAAGGCAAATATTTTTAATCGTATATTGCCGACGTTTTCAGCGTACGAAAGTGTTGACCGTGCGCGTTACTGCCACGCTGAGGACTGAGAACCGGTCTGTCTCTGCAGGTGTCCGATGCAATTAGCTTATCGCTAAACAAAGGAGGAGCGTATGTAAAACTTTATTGCCTACTCGAGTGAAGTGTTTGTCGCGTTTGAATAGATCAGCTGTTCCATTCATTGATTCTCATTAATACTTGCGTTGTTTCTTTTGTTTGCATTAAAATGTCTACTTTAAAAGAATTAATTTTAAAACGCAGTAGTATAAAAGGACGCGTCACTAAGTTTAAAAACTACATACAAAAATTAAACAATTTGTCTAGTTTAGACGTGATTCAATTAAACGAAATAAAGATCAAGCTAAGTAAGTTCCAATGTTTATCGAGCGAGTTTAACGACGTGCAAGGTCAGATCGAGACCTCGAACGGTGATGTTTTAGAAGCGGAGCTAGATATTCGCGAGGAGATTGAGAATGACATCGATGGTAGCATATCGATTGCTCAAAATATCATTACACGTTATTCTGAATCTACGCAAAATTTAGACGACGAAGAAAGCAGGTATTCTCAATGTCGGCGCGAAACGCATGGCATAGGTTTTCAATTACCATTAATACAAATTGCGAAATTTGACGGAACCTATTTCCGCTGGCTCGAGTTTCGTGATACTTTTAAATCTCTTATACATTACAACGAAAAGATCCTACCTATTTATAAGTTTTATTATTTAAACTCATATTTAGAGGGTGAGGCCGCTCGTGTCATTTCTAACTTGGAAGTTTCGGAATTAAACTACAACAAGGCGTGGAGTTTACTGTGCGAGCGGTACGACAATAAGAGACAGTTAATAAATAATCACCTCAATGCCTTGTTCAACATTGAGCCGTTAGGTAGGGAATCCGAGCAGTCATTACGATCATTGATTGACCACGTTAGTAAAAATTTACGTGCGTTAGCAAGCTTAGGTCAGCCCACAGATCAGTGGGATACGCTAATCATTCATTTAGTTAGTTCAAAGTTCGATAACCACACTAGTATGAAGTGAGAGGAGCATCGCAATATTCTAAGTGATATGCCTACCTTAGAACAATTTCATAAGTTTATCAAGGACCGTGCTGATGTATTAGAATCGTTTAAGCATAACAAGCACATTTCTACTAGTATGTCATCGTCTGGCAATAGCAGTAATCATTTTAAGGTTACGAAACATCAAAAATCGTTTTCGTGCACCTCCAATTTAGGTATTAATCAAACAAATAAAAATCGTTCTCATTGTGTCTGTTGCAAGGGTAACCATTTCATTTATAATTGCCCTTCATTTTTAGCGAAAACACCTGAGTTAAGAGTAGCCGAAGCCTTTAAACTTAAACTTTGTATAAATTGTCTCCGTACCGGCCATAATACACGTCAGTGTACCTCAGGATCATGTCGCGAATGCAAGGGACGTCACAATACATTATTACATAAAACTAGTAACGATTCTTTGCCGTCACATTCAAACAAAAATTCATCTTCTCAGACTGCACAAGACGAACTAAGCGTCAATTTTTCTAGACAACCTTTTACGCACGTCATGTTGTCGACAGTCATGATCGAAGTCATGAATCCAGTAAATTCGAAGACTGAAACTATACGTGCCCTGTTAGACAGTGGCAGTCAGTCTAGCTTTTTAACTCAATCATTAAAAAATAGATTAGGGTTGGAATCCATACCCACGAACCTTAATATTGTAGGCATAGGGAACGTAGCCAGTAATCATATCAATGAAAGGTGTCTCGTAAAATTTAATTCACTGCAAAGTGATTATAATGTTTTTCTCACATGTTTTATTATGCCCGAGCTAACGGGAAATCTACCTAAGTCTTACATAGACTACAGACAATTTAATTTGCCTCCACATGTCAAATTAGCTGATCCCAGTTTCTATGCGCCTGCGCCTGTTGATGCATTAATAGGTGCCGATTTATTTTGGGAGATTATAGGGAAGGAACAAGAATCTCTTGGTGTAAATAAACCATTTTTACGCAGTTCACAGTTCGGCTGGATAGTTTCCGGTCCCATTTTATTAAACTGTGATTCAAATTCAATGAATTGCAATTTTATGTCGAAGCTATCTTTAAACAAACAGTTACATGACCAAATGAGTAGGTTTTGGGAGCTCGAAGAGTTGCCTCAAAGACCTTTATTAAGTGATAGTGAGAAGGCTTGTGAGCAGCACTTTATGACTCACACCGTCCGTTTAGAATCTGGTAGGTTTTGTGTTGGTCTGCCTCTCAAGGATTCACCAGATAGCTTAGGTAATTCATACGATCTCGCAAAGAAACGGTTCCTTAATCTCGAGAAGCGGTTTAGAAAAATCCTGAATTAAAACAAGCGTACTCGTGTTTTATAAAGGAGTACTTAGATTTAGGACACTGTTCGGAGCTATTGGACAATACGTCGGCATCCGGTCATTTTCTATGTCATCACGCTGTTCTTAAGGAGAACAGCGAATCAACTAAGCTACGCGTTGTCTTTGACGCTTCAGCGCCAACCACATCAGGGGTTTCAATAAACGATATCCAGCTGATAGGGCCCACGATTCAAGACTCACTTTTCTCCATATTATTAAGATTTCGATTATACAAATATGTTCTCACGGGCGATATTGAGAAAATGTATCGTCAAATCAATGTTCATGACAAGGATCGAAGTCTTCAGCAGATTTTATGGAGGGAAGATGAGTTTCAACCCCTTAGAACACTAAGGTTGAATACGGTCACGTATAGGTTCGCCAGTGCTAGCTTTCTTAGCACTAGGTGTCTTTATCAGCTGGGAGAAGAGTGCAATAATGACAATTTAAAAACAATAATTCAGCGTGACTTTTATTGCGATGATTTAATTACCGGTGCAAATAGTGAAGAAGAGCTTTCATACATTTTTAATTCAGTTCAAACGATTTTACATTCAGGCTGTTTTAATTTACGCAATTAACAAAAATTTTATTTCGTTACGAGCACACGCGTCTGTTTCACGCAGGGCCGCAGACGCTACTGTACGCGATAAGAGAAACGGTATGGCCAGTGGCGGGAAGGCATTTAGCTCGACGTACTGCGCGCGATTGTATTACTTGTCGCCGTCACCGAGGGCGGACTATTACTCCTCTTATGGGTAATTTACCAAACCAACGCGTGATGCCTGCCTTTCCATTTCATACTATTGGTATCGACTTTGCGGGACCTTTGTCAATGTTAGACAGAAAGGGTCGCGGTGCAAAAACTGCCAAGTGCTATCTATGTTTATTTATTTGCTTTCGTTATAAATGTATTCATTTAGAATTAGTGAGCGATTTGTCTAAAGATGCGTTCCTACTAGCGTTACGAAGATTCATTTCGCGTAGGGGCAAGCCAGCGGAGATATATTCCGACAATGGTCACAATTTTGTTGCCGCGGCTAAGGAACTATCTCATTTTCTGAAAACTAATCCCGTTATATCTGATTTTGCCGTTGACGAACAAATAAAATTTCATTTTATTCCCGCCTACGCTCCTCACTTTGGTGGCCTATGGGAAGCGGGAATCAAATCAGCAAAATTTCACATCAAAAGAATTATTGGCAATAATAATTTGACTTTTGAAGAATTAACTTCGCTTTTAGCACAAGTGGAAGCTATATTAAATAGTCGTCCTCTATATCCTATGTCCACCTCTCCTAACGATTTGCTTCCTCTCTCTCCAGGGCACTTTCTGATTGGTCGGCCATTAACTGCTTTGCCTTCTCCAAACATTGAAGACTGCAGCCCCAACAACCTTAACCGCTACATGCGCTTGGAACAATTACGACAACACTTTTGGCGTCGCTGGCAGCGTGAATACGTCAGCGAGCTACAGCAGCGAACCAAATGGCGTTCCAATTATGAAAGGCTACGCATCGGTGACATGGTTCTCCTTCAAGAAGACAATGCCGTCCCTTTGCATTGGCGCTTGGGACGTGTCACGCTTCTTCACCCTGGACCTGACAGTATCGCAAGAGTTGCGGACGTTCGAACTACGAGAGGTGTAGTGCGTCGATCCCTAACACGCATCTGCCCTTTATTTCACCCAGAGGACGAGTCTTGAACGCGAAGCTATGCGTTCAAGAGGCGGGAATATGTTGGCGCCTACGTGTGGACCTGCACTACATTTATTTTATAGGACATATTGTCTATGTTACTTACAGTTATCTATATAATTTGTAATCTTTTGTCTATGAACAATCGTTCTTCTTTTACATTCAAATTTGAATATTCATTCCGCTACTATTTCTTGTCTTAGCAACATCTCAAGTAAAAGTATTTAGCAAACCAAAGGAAGTTTTCTTTTAACCTAGCTAAATACCGAACAACGACGAAATCCTGATTTAACATCGAATAACACCTATTAATAATATATTCTAACGGCCTTATTCATAAAAAGTTATAGCACGCTTAAAGACTCGATATAGTACAGTTGTCAAAAAACGTTATTCATAACAGCATTTTAGTGCCAATCAGTTCTATAAACCTATCATAAAGTTATAGAACCGAAAACCCTACTATAAGAGTGTTTTAACGTCCAGAGATGGCCGATTCATATAACAGCTGATTATAGCTCATACTAATATGAGCATTGATATGATGTCGTCGAGTCACTTGTCATCAAGAGTGTCAATTTCAATTTCGTAAACAAAACAATATAACAATTGACATTTTGTTCGATATTTATTAACTATATTTAGTTATTAACAAGTTTATTAATAATAAATTCTACATAAGAAAGGTGCACTGAACATAGGTAATACTTGTCCACGCCTAAACAATTTTCAATTCTTTGTCGTTTTACTTCTTTTGACTTTATTTTTTAAAAACTAAGTAAGTTTATAAACTAAAATAAAATAAACATTCGTGTTTTTGTGATAACAACGACGTAAATCAAGCCGGTATATGTCAAGCCAGATCCAATAATATATTTTTGTACGTAATATTATCTGTGGTCATACTATGTCAATGCGTTTGTCACTTATCATCTGTGGATTTACTGGTATTTTCGGCAACAAGTCGACCGACTTCAGTATAGTGGCAACATTGTGAACGTATAAATCAAATTAGTGACACTTTAGTTATAGAAGGCTTATAGAGCATTTATGAATACAAACATTTATCGAACGTTCTATAAGCCTAAAGAGCGTGTTAACTAAAATATACTTAAAACGTTCTATAAGACTTTTTTATGAATAAGGCCGTAAGTGTTTAGTCTAATTATAATCTGATGTAATATGTATTGTGCTACAGCTCTTTTATGAAATAAATATTATTATAATTATTATTAAATATTTTTGTGAGGATCACTTTGATGTAAGTAATTCATTGTCAATTATTTCCTCAAATTTTAATGTTACATATTGGAAAACAATGAATGACAACAGTGTCGCAGGAAATACGGCTTGTAAGTTATGTTTAAATACATGAAAAAAGTAAAATTATAGTTTTCAAGATATTTTTTGTTGTATCCAATAAGTACATGAAAACGAATGAGAAATCTCTTCTATGGTTTACTTCATTAGGTATTACCTACTTTTTAATTCATAGCCCATTTTATTGTTAAATTTTAAAATAAATAAAAATAAAATTTTATCAACTAAATCCGTCTTCCATTTTACAAAAAGTGATTTCAATATAGTATGATACTGTCTGTTTCGGTCTGTTTAGTTTATTGTGCCGTGACGTCACGTCATAATCTGTCATGGCCGCCTGCGTTTAAATAACCATAAACTGCGCTTAAAAAAATTCAAATTTATATTACCAAATTCTAATCAAACAAGTTTTATTAATGTAAAAGAATAACTATATATTTATTGTAAACCTTAAACCTATCATTTCCAATACTTTTCATATTTTATTTTAATATAATATGGCAAATAGCCAATCGCGGTGTTTTGGATACGTCTGTAGGTTTCTTGAAAATTTACACTATTTTTTTATTTGAGAGTGAAAAGTTGCAGTCTGAATAATTATTTTATTTACACATGGCAGAGGGAACTGCAGGAACCATATGAACCTAGTGTTAAGACACTCCGTTGCTTAGTCCCTACTTTCTCCGTCCCTGTTTTTCGCCTTTTGGCATTGCATGTTGAATGGTGGAACTTAACACCGCGCTTTGCCAAGTTTTCAGAGCGAAAAAATAGAAATAGTAAAATTCTCCGAGTGGGAGTCGAACCCACAAGCCATCACTTTTACAGGCAGACGCTTACGCCTCTGCGCCACGACGGTCCTCATTTTTAATGATTTTTTTTTCTAGATAAAAAATGGATTGGGGTAGTGTGTACTCTTTTACAATAGGATCCCAGAAAACGTCCAACAGTGCTCTATATCACAATTTAAAAGAATTGTAAAAAGACGTTTGTGTGTTAAAGGTTATTACCTGATTAATGATTTTTTAAATGACAACACACCTTGGGAATGAGATGCTCGCTCCAGTCTGTTCAGTTCAGTATCAAAATGAATTAATGTAAAAATATTGACCACTTAAAAAAAAAGAAAAGTCCCGCTGAGTTTCTTGCGCTGGTTATTCTCAGGTCTCAGGCATTCACTTTAGCAACTTTAGAACCGGTGGTAGTGTTTTTGACGTTCAAAAAATGAATCATGTATTCTCATTTTGAATAAAATTATTTGAATTTGAAAAAAAAAATTTGAATTTGAATTGATTGGTAAATTGTAATTACTAACAAGCTGCAGATTATTTTCTCATGTAAGTGACTATATTATTTTTTTTAGAAATAAATATCATTAAACATTAAAAAGTAACATAAGTCTCTCTCCAATCCTAACTACCTCCATACAATAAACTATAGCATAACCTTACATATATACAGATAAAGAAGACATACCAGCCACATGAAAAAGTGGAGAATTAAAAAAAAACAATTTTGAAATATATGTCATAAGTTTAATTATCACAATAAATTAATTATGTTTTAACATTGTTTTTATTTTCAGTACATTTCTTAACACTTTATGACTAAATTTAAAATGACACATTATATTATCATTTATTTAAAAGCAATCAGTCTATTCCAAAATAAAATAAAAATATCACATTAAAAATAACCTTTAAATAAAAATCTAATAATAATATAAATCTAATAATAATACAATAATATAATAGCTATATATATTAATCATAAATAAATTGAAGCTCGTGGGTAACTTATTTTATACCTTCATATTTGTTTATTCAACTACCCACATAAATATTATTTGTTTTGACAAGTGACGTCACTACCGGTGTGATTATTAAAGACTTATGTATCGAACGCCGAGCAGTAAAGACATCAAAATATGAAGTCTCCAGAAAGTTGACGATAGAAAAAATACTTAAAGGAAACATATAAAAATTTGAACGCAGCGGGACTTGAACTGCATAGCTCAGCGGTGAGAGCGCTTGCACGGTTCGCAATAGGGCGCTGGTTCGAGTCCCGCTGCGGTCATATTTTTATATGTTTTCTTTAAGTATTTTTTCTATCCTCAGTGTGGATTAACACTTTAAAAGATCGCAGAAATCTCCAGCAAGCTGTTCTCTTTATCTATATCGACCAGCTAACAATACGAATATATCAGATATTAAATAAATTCAAAATAAAAATTAATTAATATGATTTTTTCTAATTATTAACTTCATCTTTATCCCGCATATAGTAGGATAGGCAGAGGAAACCGCAGCAACCGCGGGAACATAATGCTAAGACACCCTGTTCCCTCCTTTCCACCTTCTTTCGACGCATTGCGTGTTAAGTGGCCTAGTTACCAGAGCGAAGAAAATGGAAATGATAAAATTCATCTTCCCACCAATAGGAATCGAACCCACAAACCGTTGCGTTTACAGGCAGACGCTGCTTAACGATTGTCCTCAACTCGTGAATTAGCTATTGTTTTATATTTATTACTATTATTTCATCTAAATATAAAGGCTGTATATTAAATAGTCGCGGCCTATTTTTAAATATATGTATTCTTAGCTTCCTTCTACCTTATTTAGTCATTATTCCAAACAATGTTGTAAGGAGGGGTAGTTTTAGATGAGAAATACTATAAAAGCATAGAATTTATGTCAGTCGTGGCAGTTGTAAGAAGTATACTTATTGAGTGTCATCTATGTCATTAATTGTAATTACGTGGAACCTATGTCCGAATATAGTCAAACTTGTGATCTATGTGTGTTTTAGTGTTTTCCATTTTAAATTAACTTTAACCACTTCTGATTTACCTAATATCAGAAGTGGGATAAAAGACTTTAGCCCACATGAATGTTTATTGATAATGAACTTTGTGAAATTGTCAAAAGACTTACTGCCATTTTGTTTTAGTTATTATTTTGTGCGATTAAGTTTTTAATTTTTAGTAACAATAAGACTTTTGTTTCAGTCTTGGTAACGTATAACTGAGCTTGTATCCAGTTATTTTTTTCAAGTCTGTTTGTGTTACCAGAACCAGTTATATGAAACTAATATTTACGTTTTATGTTCTACCTGTGTCATATTTTTTTATTTTTCAGTGGTGATGATACTTTTCTTTCAATTTTGGTAACGTGCAACTGAGCCTATATCCACTTATTTTAGCGCGTCAGTTCATGTTATGAGTAATAGTTATATGAATCTAATATTTACGTTTTATATTCTACCCGTGTGATATTTTTTTTATATTTTTCAGTGCTAATGATACTTTTGTTCCAGTTTTGGTAACGTACAACTGAGCCTATATCCATTTATTTTAAGACATCAGTTCGTGTTTCTAGTAACAGTTATATGAACCTATTATTTACGTCTTGTGTTCTACCTGTGTGATATTTTTTTTTATTTTTTAGCTATAATGAGATTTTTCTCTCAGTTTTGTTCAGGTGAGATTGAGGCTATTTCCTCCACTATTTACACTTCCTATTTCTACGTCTGTCCGCATAACGCTTAACAAATATATGAATCTAATATTTACGTTTTATGTTCTACCTGTGAGATATTTTTTATTTTTCAATGCTAATGAGACTTTTGTTTCAGTTTTGGTAACGTGTAACTGAGCCTATAACACGTCAGTTCACGTTATGAGCAACAATTACATAAATCTGATATTTACGTTTTGTTCTACCTATGTAATGACATTTTTATTTTTCAGTTTACAGTTTCACACTAGTTTCAGTTTTGGTCAGGTATGACCGAGCCTATTTTCACTTACTTAGTAAATCTGTCCGTGTAAGGCGTAACAATTATATGAATCTAATGTTTACGTTTTATGTTTGACATGTACGGTCTACTTGTGGGAGAGCTGTGCATGTTGAGACAGAAGGTGCTTACGCAGCTACTGCTGAGATGTGGCTTGTGAGGTGCCTGCGCCGCTGGTGTCTCATGTGAGTGTGGTGTGCTCCCGCCGCTGGTGTATTATGTGCGTATGGCTTGTCACATGTGGTTGTGAGACGTTCACGCCCCCACTATCTTAGTGTGTAAAAATCTTAAGTAAAACATACTATGTATCACTGGTTATTATGCACACTATGATCACTGCTCTGTGATTATTTGAGGCAATTAATAAAAGTCTAATATTTTCCCATTTGTGCTTTGACATGTTTGAATACGCTGCGACGAGAGGCAACTGGCATTCTGTGGCTAAGAGGTGCTGGAACTCCGCGAGGCGGCTGTGGTGCGCTCGCGACGCTGCGGTGGTGTGACTTTGTGGTGCGCTCGCGCCGCAGACACTGCGTGTGCCTCTGTGGCGCTCGCATCGCCGATACTGCGTGTGCTCGAGTGACGCCTGTGCCGACGGTGTGGCGGTGTGGTTGTAAGATACTCGCGCTACTAATTTTCTGTGCCTACAGGTAAACTTGACCCAAGGCAGCGGCCTAGCACATGGTGGCTTGGCGTGGCGAGTGGAGCCCAGATGACTCCGCTGCATTCTTGGATTGTGAGTATGTGGATCGTAGCGATTTAACTCACTTGCTATAAGCTCTGACTTAAGTCAAGTTGCCGAGTCGTTAATTGATAGTGAGTTATCCCGCTAGGCGACCACTGGCGTTGACATTTGGTCAAGTCGCCACTTCATATGTTCGTAGTGAGTTACCTTGCTTGTCGGACAAGGGCATTGACATTCGGTCAAGTTGCCACCTCATATGTCCGTGGTGAGTTAGCTTGCTAGGCGAACATGGGCGTTGACTTTTGGTCAAGTCACTACTTCATAATATGTTCGTAGTAAGTTACCTTGCTTGTCGGACAAGGGCATTGACATTCGGTCAAGTTGCCACCTCATATGTCCATGGTGAGTTAGCTTGCTTGGCGAACATGGGCGTTGACTTTTGGTCAAGTCGCTACTTCTTTTGTTCGTAGTCAGTTAACTTGCTTGTCGGACAAGGGCATTGACATTCTGTCAAGTTGCCATTTCATATGTTCAAAGTGAGTTAGCTTGCTAGGCGAGCATGGGCGTTGACTTTTGGTCAAGTCGCTACTTCTTATGTTCGTAGTGAGTTACCTTGCTTGTCGAACAAGGGCGTTGATATTCTGTCAAGTTGCCATTTCATATGTTCGAAGTGAGTTAGCTTGCTAGGCGAGCATGGGCGTTAACTTTTGGTCAAGTCGCTACTTCTCATGTTCGTAATGAATTATCCCGCAAGGAGAGTTATGGCCCTGTGAATAACATTGTTTGATTTCAGACGATCCGTCAGAGTCAGGTCAGCCGTCAACCCCTGGTGAAAACAAAGGCGAGGGCGCTGATAATGCAGCACCCACTCCCCAGCTACAGACGGTACTGATGACATCATCAGCGTATCGCAGCCCTCCAGAAGCCTCTCTGCTCTGGTCATCTCGGATGACATGTATCTTTCTGGATCGAGGACGACCAGCCGTCAGGAGAGGCCGTCTTAGCTTCCTTCTACCTTATTTAGTCATTATTCCAAACAATGTTGTAAGGAGGGGTAGTTTTAGATGAGAAATACTATAAAAGCATAGAATTTATGTCAGTCGTGGCAGTTGTAAGAAGTATACTTATTGAGTGTCACTATGTCATTAATTGTAATTACGTGGAACCTATGTCCGAATATAGTCAAACTTGTGATCTATGTGTGTTTTAGTGTTTTCCATTTTAAATTAACTTTAACCACTTCTGATTTACCTAATAGTATATAAAAAAAATAACGTCAAACGTCATCAATCAAGTAGCATTCTCAAAAGTTGACTGTCAACTTTTTTAGCTTTATTCACTTGACGAGTCATAAACGTGTCCTCTTTGAAGGGATTTGGAAAACCGACAACTTTCAACGGAGAGAAATATTTCTTGAAATACAACACCTCCGTAGCACTGGAGTGCGTTGCGTAACAAACGTAGAGGCAGTTATTATTATTATATAATTTATTCATCTCTGTACAAGACTGGTTGGAATCAATATCGTGATATTTCCACGCCGTCGCAGAAAGTTTCACACAAAACACTTGTTTCACCTTGTCAAAGTGTTCTGTGAGACGGCAGTTATTTTTACGGCAAAGATGGACTCTTGTTTCGTCTTTGGAGTTCGTTACGCCCGGCACCAAGTGTTGAATTTGACTGGAAATGTAGAAAAAAAAATATAAAAAATACAACATTTTTTGTCATGACATCAGAGTTCGTGACGTTCGATTCCCATGTGGAGAAGATGGAATTTTTCAATTTTATTTTCGCTCTGGGAATAGAAGCAAAGCGCGTCGTTAAGTTTCGCCACTCGACACGCAAAGCCTCGCAAAATGGCAGTTTTTGTTTGGTATCACTCTTTATCCCGCATGTATCAAGTAGATAGAGGGAAGCACAGGAATCGGAGGAACCCAGTGGAGAACGGAGTGTCGTAACACTAGGTTCGCTCTCTATCCTGCATGAAGCGTGAATCTATAAAAAATGGATTTCCAATTCACGATTATCGCTCTATTTTTTTATATGATAAATACATTTGAAATAAAAGTTTCGAGTAAAAACGTAAAATTATAATATAATCAATGTTCCTTTCTTGAATAGTGTCCTACATTGTACTTCCTTTCTTATCCAAAGTGCTCGAGCGCCTTGTTCATCAGCAATTTAGCACGTTCCTATATAAAACCAAAACGTAATAAATCCTTTTCAATTTGGTTTCCATTTCGGTCAAAGTACGACAACTGCTTTGATCAAAATAACATATGACATTAAAAAGGATATGGATGATCGGATAGAGTTCACTAATGCTTTCAATACAATAGACCATGTTATTCTGCTTGCCATACTAGGATCTCTTGTCCTATCTTCTGAGGTGGTTGACTGGTTTCAAAGTTATATGTGCGAACGCCGCCAACGCATACGTATAGAAGACTAATATTCTGATTGATCTGTTACAAATGATGGTGTTCCACAAGGTGGCGTGTTGTCTCCTCTCCTGTTTTCAATTTTTATTAATACAATACAATTTTATTAATACAATTTGCCATTAAATTTCTTCCTCTAACACTTACATGCCGATGATTTGCAAGTTTACCGTACAACGTCGTTACTGTACTTGCCTCATACAATCAATCTAATAAATGAGGATCTCGCTCGAATATCTACTTGGAGCAAATCTTACGGACTTATAATAAATCTCGTTAAAAGCCAATCTATGGTTCTAGGTAGTCGTAAATTATTGTCAAAATTAAATATGTCTCATTTAACACCTTTGATATTTGATGGTACATATATCTACCTATTTTACGCACTAAAAGTTAAAAACATGGGAATTACGATAGATCAATATTTATCCTGGGAGCCGCAGGATATTGAAGTTGATCGTAAGGTTTTTGAAGTAGTCACTTCTCTTCGTAGACTACGAAATTTTCTTTCAATTTCTACTAAAATTGTGCTTGCTAGAGAGTTACTCTATTACTAACTATTCATGATTATGCTGATTATTGTTATCTCGATATTAGAGATGAGTATTTAAATAGGCTTGAGCGACTTCAAAATCTTTGTATACGGTTTATATTTGGTCTCCGCAAATATGAACACATTTCTGACTATCGAGAAATGCTCAAGTGGCTTCCTATAAGACTTCGCAGGAATACCCATATTTTACATCTTCTATATTGTATGCTGTTCTATTCTTTTACTCCCTCTTAAAAGAACGATTTGAGTTTTTGAGTAACTCTCACGATCGTTCTCTCCGATCCAACCAAAACCTTAGCCTTAAAATGCCCTCTCATTCTACGTTCTTTTTTACCAACTCCTTTACAGCCAAAGGTGTTCGGCTGTGAAATTCCCTTTCTACCAATATTAGACGTTCTAAGAGTCTTAGGGCCAATTTCAGGGGTGACGGATAGTTTCAGATAGTAAGCTAGTAGGCCAAAAGGCCAATACATTAAACAGGTCTATCTGGTAGATAGTCACATACTTGTGAAACCAAGATTTGTTGCATATCTGCCAGACAAGGCATACATTTTTTATCTGGGATTTTATCAGCAAGTGGTGAAACGGGCCCTTAATCGTTTTAAGTCTCTGCTAAAAGCACACTATGTTTCTCTTTATATTATTATTATTATTATTTTTATTATAACAGTCTTCTCACTTGTATGATTTTCTTTATTTTACTTATTTAGTTCTCGAAATTACATATGCATAGGATTTTAGAAATTAATCCTTACATTATGTACTTATTTATTTTATTACTTTTTTTACTTATTAGAATGTTTATATGTTCTTTATATGTATATGTGTATAGGCTTTCCGCCTTTTTCGAGGCATTGCGTGTTTATTGGCGGAAGTCAACGCCGCGCTTTGCCTAGTTTACCGGAGCGAAGAAAATAGAAATAGAAAAATCCATCTTCCCAGACTGGAATCGAACCCAGAAACCGTTGCGTTACAGGCAGACGTTGCGGCTCTGCGCCACGACGGTCCTCGAAATAATGCAATAGAAATACTTTAAGTTAATTAAATAAATACTCCTATACATTTGACAATACACACTTAGTCACGTGACATACACGTTGCTATGGAAACTGGTAGTTTTCGCGCCAAAAGCTCTACAGACTTGACAACAAGACGTTGGTCGAATAATCGGATTTAAATTAAAAAAAAAAAAAAAAAAATTAAACTCACCTATACACCTTCCACTTTTCATCGTCTACATAAACTTTGACGCCCAAATTCTTGTATATTTCATTGAAAACCTGTTCATATCCATATCTCGCAGATGTTTGAATAGCCACCGTATTGTCAACGCTCTTCCACCAATCCATCAATCGGACAATCATCTCATCAACACTAACACTTCTCTTTGGAAAGCTATTATATGGTTTTAATAAAAATGTCGTATCAATATATAAAGCGTCCTAATTTTATGGGATCCTCGTTAACATGTAGTGCTTTATACTTGTGTAGGTCGTTAATATTAATTCTAAAGTCACCGGTATATAGAATTGTTTTGTTATTATCTGTGAAAAGGAACATGGTGGAGCCGGCACAGTGTCCTGCCGGTATCAAAGTCACTGTTAGATATACTACCGAGTCATTTATATTTAATGTTAAAATTGTTGAACCTGTAACAATACATGTGTTAGAGCAGAGTTTACAAGTCTTCTTAAGTTTTTTTTTTATTTTTTAAGATCTTACTAAAAAAAGGAAATGAAAGAAGTCATTTCCGCAAGGGGGAATCAAACTTGTAACCTGTTGCATTTAAGGTAATGTTAACTCCATATACTGCAATGTTGGTATAGAATGATAATTATTAATTTATTAGAAGTTTAAATTGATTTTTTTATATGAATAACTTCTTTTACTATCAAGTATTATATTGTGAAAATGCTACAATGTGTTGTTATATTAGAACTCTTCGGTAGTAGACAGTTTTAATAATAAATAATTAAATATATGTACTGAAAGCAGAATCTGTAATGCATTGACATTTAATTCTAGCACTTCACTATATGCAAGGTGAAGCATAAGTGTATAAAATACTTATAAATAAATAAAGAAAAACTTACCCATTTTCAACGGCTTAATAAATTCCTTCATACTTTCATATCTTAAGTCATTATATATAAAAATGGCAGTTAGTTCAGTACAATATATATTAGATTTTGTCAATTTTAAATTCATTAAAAACTCATAATTTAATAAACCAACTGTGTGGTCTGCATGATAGTGGCTCAGAAAATACGCCTTTATTGTATCAGGATTGTGTGTTTCAAAATTATCTATTTGTATGTATGGAAGTTCTGATATTATTCCATTAAAAGATGATTTTATACTTGTCTTTTTATCACATTGATACATTGTAAACTACTTTTAGTGATACAAATATATGTATACTTTAGTATGTATTTATTAAATATTATATAAATGTTAAAATCAGTCTGTACAAAACATTTGGGATTTTTTAATATGACAAATTTAAACACACATACAAATAACTTATTTTGAGAAGTAAATAAATATATGTATAAAGCACAGTCAATTAATATGGAATCGGCTTTTTTAAATAAGATATAAACTTATTTCTTTAGAGTAGCAGATAACGCTTGAAAGGCAAAAAACAAAACACTTGTCACAACAACTGATAAGAGATAACCGCTGTCAACTGTCAACTGTCAAAAGCGTACATATATTTATGGTTTATGGTTTTTAGGCGTGCCAATTGTACCCTTGGTGTTGAAATGTCATAAGAATGTTGTTGTTGAATGTTGAATGTTCATCTCCTAAACATTATTTTAAATTTATACATATATTTTAAAAATATGGTTCTTTAATTCAATGTGAAGGGTTTCGAGTTCTCCATTAAACGCATTGGCAAAGTAAGTTGTACTCAACTCAACTGGCACGCTCGAAACGCCATAAATAAATAATTATATATTTCATTTCCATTATGGACCGGCTGAGGTGTCATTTCCATTTTGGACCGTTATGGATCGGCTTAGGTGTGTAACCTTGCGTCGAAGTTACGATTCATCGGAGAGCTTGGATGATCAGGGGAAATGTATGAAAGTCCGCGCGCTCATAGGAGCGCTTGGCGAAACCTTTGCAAAACCGTTTGAGCGATTCCAATTCAAAGTCTTTATGGAAGTCCACGTTGCAAATATATGTATTTACCTCCAAAACAATGTCAGTTACTGATACATTAGTTTTTAGTGAGTGGGCAACGGCGGAGTTACACAAGGATAGGGAAAAATTGTATGAGCTATATGCGGAAAGGCGTTACAATACCAGTGATGAGTTTAGGGACAGGGTTAAATTGTTTTCCAAAACATTTAAATCTGAATGTAAGTTGGCTAAATCGCGTCACATTAAGACTAAAATTCAAAATAGTAGCAATAAGATCAAGGCTACCTGGAAGATAATTAATGAGGAGACTGGAAGTGTCAAAACGCGAAGTAATGACTTTAAATTACTTATAAACAGTACTTTAATTACTTCTGACGCGGAAATTGCCACTGCATTCGAAAATTTCTTTACTGATATTCCAGTTTCCACAACCAAGTCTCTAAATTCCTCATCGGTCGCCGCCATGTCACTACTAAAAGGTAATGTAACCGAATGTAATGTTGAGTTCAAATTTAGAAAAGTACATGCCCAAGATATTGTTAAAATCTTTAAATTGATTAAAGTTAAAAAGACAAATGACTTGTGGGGCATATCTGTTAGCATAATTAAATCGTTAATTGACATTGTTGCACCTGATTTGGCGTTGATATTTAATACTTGCGTTGACTGTGGTGTATTTCCTGATTTAATGAAATATAGTAAAATCACTCCACTATTTAAATCGGGTAGTACGACAGATCCCACTAATTTTAGACCTATTTCAGTACTACCTACATTTAGCAAGATTTTTGAAAAACTAGTTTTGTCTCAATTAATTAATCATTTTTATAAGAATCAATTGCTACATACAAAACAGTTTGGATTCACTCGGGGTCGCTCAACAACCGATGCTGGTGTTGACTTAATACTTAATATTTTTGAAGCCTGGGAGGAGTCACGTGACGCTCTAGGAGTGTTCTGTGATTTGTCCAAGGCATTTGATTGTGTACAGCATGAAACATTAATTCAGAAATTACACCACTACGGAATAAGAAATAAAGCTCTGGACTTTGTCAGTTCTTACCTAAATGATAGAATCCAGAAAGTAGACATTAATGGAAAGCGTTCTCCCGGGTCATTTGTCAAAATGGGGGTGCCACAGGGCTCGATATTAGGCCCTTTTCTGTTCCTTATCTATATTAATGACCTACCTTACCTTGTAAAGGACAAACATGGGATAGTATTATTTGCAGATGATACATCTTTGATTTTTAAAATAAATAGAGGACATGATGAAATTGACAATGTGAACAATACTCTCTCAAATATTGTCAAATGGTTTAATGTCAATAATTTACTGTTAAATGAGAAGAAAACGAAGTGTATTAAATTCACACTCCCGAATGTTAAATGTGCCAAAACTATTGTAAAAATTGGCGATGGGGAACTAGATTTAGTAAATACTACAGTTTTTCTGGGCATTACTTTAGATTCAAAACTTCAGTGGGGCCCTCATGTGAACGATTTGTCGAACAGACTTAGCTCAGCCGCGTATGCGATCAAAAAGATCCGCTACTTAACCGACGTCAATACCGCTAGACTAGTTTATTTTAGTTACTTCCACAGCATTATGTCATATGGTATACTATTATGGGGTAATGCTGCTGATATTGATACTATATTTGTTCTTCAGAAACGGGCTGTTCGAGCAATCTATAACATGAGGCCCAGAGATTCCCTTAGGGATAAATTTAAAAAATTTAAAATCATGACTCTTCACAGTCAATATATATTCGAGAATTTAATATATATTCATAAAAATATTGATAAATTTAGATTAAATTGTGATGTTCACAATGTTAATACGAGGAATAAGTATAAACTTGTTATGCCCACCACTAGGCTCCATAAAATAGGCAACTCCTTCCCATGTAATTGTGTCCGTTTCTACAATAAACTGCCGAAAGAAGTATTTGATCTCTCGTTAAATAAATTTAAAATCTATGTTAAACGGCAATTAATTACTAAATCCTATTATAGTGTAAAGGATTACATTGATGATAAAACGGCATGGAATTAATGAATTGCTCATAAGTTCGAGTGACGTTTGTGAAGTGATCACAATAGGTTTAGGGAAACCTGGCTGAGTTTGTTGTGGGCTCTTCTCACCAGGCCGCGCTTGGAACCCTCGTAACCTTAGTTTTAAGTCATGGAGTGTGTAGGTTTCAGAGGGGCTCAATTCGATATTTACTATCAAATTGGGCTCCTTTGACACTCCTCCGTTCGCTCTGACGTACACAAGTGATCATCTTATTGATTCTAAGTGGAAAATAAATAAATAAATAAAATAAATAAATAAATAAATAAATACTATGAAAACTTGGATGTTCCTTTGTCCAGCGAATGGTTTCTAGATTTTTATTAAAATAAAAATAGTTACGTGACGTGTTAGAAGAAAGACCGGCGCTTGTAACAAATTGCTACGTTTTACGAGTATTTTTGTGACTGGCAAACTTGATTATTTTCAAACTTAGTTTAACATTATAATAACGACCGGGGAATTCAAATAGATAAAACAATATAGTCTTGTATAGATTTTGTCTGAGCTTTTAACAGTTGTATATATATGAAAATTAAATTAGCTTCAGACTGTTTCTCTGTTTGTCTGTGTACAGTCAGCGTCAAAAAAATAGGTACACTCAGGGTATTCAAATATAAAGACGCAACCAAAAAGTCAATAATATCGGTACATTCAAAGTTACCTTATTATTGTCAACAACGTAGTCGCTCAAAATGATCGGGACATTTAAAACGTCATATAGATCGTTACATTCAAAGCGCCATAAATATGGTGACACTCATTCTGCCATTGGTATCTAAGCATTGTGTTCAAATTTACATGTCATTCTACTATCTATCAAAGATAGTAATTATTTTGTCAGTTGTATTAAAGTTGTGGACCGTCGTGGCGCAGATGCCTAGCGACTACCTGTAAACGCGACGGTTTGTGGGTTCGATTCCCATGAGGGGAAGATGGATATTTCTATTTCCATTTTCTTCGTTTGGAAATTGGGCAAAGCGCGGCGTTGAGTTCCACCACTCAACACGCAATATCTTGAAAACTCAAGTAAAATAATAGCTATTCATGCTCACATATATACGATTCTCGGCGTTAATCGCAAAGTAACAATTCTAGAATTATCATAATTCCTTGCGTAAATAGCAATGTCTATTTTATATTTTTATATTATAGCTTTCTAATTAGTCTAAGGTTAGTTCTGTAGTATGTGCGAATATTATTTTAAAACTATTTGTCTGTTGGCGAAGGCCTCCTATCATTTCCATTACTTTCTGTCTTTAGCTACTCAATGCCACATTCTTTCTGCCACCGGAGCTATGTCGTCATGCCAACGTCTAGCTAGTCTGCCTCCTCCTTCTTTGGCCTTCTCTTGCGTACCATTGATTTACTGTTTTACTCCATTTTTTACCTTCTTTTACCTCTTGCTGAGTGATCTGCCCATCATCATTTCAGTCATTTGGTCTGTTGTACTATTTCTTGAACTTTTGTTCTATATCTTGTGGACCTGTTCCTCTATCCATCCAATATTGGCACTCCCAACATGTTCCTTTCCACGGCGTTTTGACATTTAGCAAGTTTGTGTTGATATGCGTTACACACCATGTTCTACTACCATATCTAAGGACTGGCGAAATGCATGTGTTAAACAGTTTTGATTTTATTTTTATGTGCTAGTTGTTATCCTTCATCACTTCCTTCATGCTCCTATATTTTTTTCCAGCCGTTTTTATGTTTTTCTCAGGGGCTATCAGCTATTTTAGATACTACTGTACTCTTCTGTGTACTCTATTTGGTTGCTTCCCACAAAAACTGAATGTTCTTCTCCATTCCTCTTCGATTTTGCTTTTCATAGTTAAATTTTAGGCCAAGTTTTTCGTTTTCGATTACAAGATCTTTTAGCATTGTATCGATTTCTACTGACGTTCTTACAGATAGGACAATATCATCTGTGAATCGAAGATGTGACAATTTACGTCCATCGACGTTTTTTACCTCGTTTTCTTACTTTATTTTTCTAAATATGGATTCTATAACACTGCTAAAAAGCTTCAGGGATAGAGGATTCTCTGTTTTAACTCTTTTTTATGAGGAATGGTTTACTTTTCTTCTCTAATTGGACACTTGCAAAGCTGAATTTATATGTTCAATTCCTTGGTCGTGTAGTGTATCCCATATTTTCGCATGGACCAGAGTCGAACGCCTTACTAACATACTAGTAAGGAGTTCAATTTTATAATATTAAAATAAAACTTAATTAAATATGATGTTTTAATTGCCCCCATTCACTTCTACAGATTTGTGAATTAAGTTATCGCATTAAGTATCGTAAATGACAATGCACAAATTTTACGAAACAAAAGACTTATCTATGACGACATGCTTAAAATGAAAAGGATATCAGTTGTTTCTATCCCACTGGTTGGCTGGAAGAGATTTCTTTGGAAAATAAGCTCACCTTTGTCAACAATAAATTATTTTTGTATTTTTCAATTGTATTTTTTGTGTGAAAGAATCCTAAATAAACACACCATTATTAATATATTTTTATTAATAAAAAATTAAACATTTCTAAATCTGTTCTAAACTTACAATTAAATTACATAAATAATAATTTTGGAATAACGCTTAAAAGCTAAAAGAGTAAAACAAAATGCATTTATTGTTTTAAGAAAAAAAAAATATTGACTTATACCAATACAAATATATATGGAAATGTTTTTAAAAACCTAAGTATGAAAAAAATCATTCCATAACAACTTTTTAACCTTTAGTGTACTATTAAGATAATATAATATTATTAAAACAATTTTTCTTATGAAATTCCATACTGAGTCCTCAAAAGCTATATATATAAAGAATTTGTGCCGGCACAAAGATTAAATTGTACTTTCAAATTTACTCTTCTATATACAAAATTTGATAATTAATTATGTTTGAATTCTGCTTTAAATTATAAAATTAATGGTAAATGTCAAAATTGAAATAAAAAAATACCAGAGATGATATTATTTTTTTGAAATTAGGCACTGGTCAAATTGTACACAGCCAAAAATAATTATTCCAGAAAAAATAATATTTAAACACTATTCAAAGAAATTGTACCTATATATTAAAATAAAAAATTGTCATAATTCTATATACTCTACAATGGTATATGTTTTTATTACATCAATGTATTAAACTAGATTATATATTTCTAATTACAGTGGAAACTCGATTATCCGGCCCTCATTTATACGGGTTCGCGATTATCCGGACTACAGGCCAATTGAATTAAATGTACCTACAACTCGCATCTGTGCAAGCATGGACGTGTCGGAACTTGTGTGTTATCGCCATTTTCAACCAAATTTCTAAATAAACAATGATTTTCGTTAATATGTACTACTTGTTTTTAATAAACATATAATATTATGATACGATTTTATTCATATTTATGTAGTTTCAATTATCCGGATTTTCAATTATCCGAATGCCTTACAATAACAATTAGTCCGGTTAATCGAGTTTCTACTGTATTACATTTCTATTTTGACACTAACTTCCATTCAAAAGCCATAACTTCACACCACATTTCATACAAAATTATTTTATAATTTGTAATGTCAAACCAGCTGACATTAAAAATTTATTAAAATATGAAGTTGACATATTTTATAATGTATTTTTTTTTTCATTTATATTATTTTTATAATATTTCTAATGTACTAAGGAGTACAAAAAAAAATAAACAAATATAGCTGTTTATAACAAGTCCGTTGCCAATGCAGTTTAAAATAACCAAAAAAAATCAAAAATCTAGTTCCTTTCCACAAAATTCATTGTAAACTTATATCTATGATATAGTTTTTTTTAACTTAATAATAGTGTTGTATCACTACCTTTATCTCACCATTCACATGACATTTTTTTTAAATTGGAATAAAGTTTAACTTTTGCCAATTAATTAAAAAAAAGTTAACGCACACAGATTATAAATAAATGTATGGTGTCATAATAAATTTTACATTCAGTCTCAGAATCCATATTCCTACAGAGTATCACAAAATTAAATAATAATATACATTTTTTTTAATTCCAAAGCAAATAAAAAAATTTAAAGGTTAATTTTAATATAAATTTGTATGTAGAAGGACGATATGTACGGTATACAATATTATTAAAAAAATCTGTTTTCTGCTTTTAGAATATTTTTTATCTATGTGTGAGTGTTCAATCACTTTTGCTTTAGTGCGACAAAGTAAAGTTTTACTAAAGATTTTTATATATATATGTTCTTTATTTTTAATATGTCTGATTCAAATATTTAAATTAAAGAGTAATTTTTAAATTACTTACTAAATTGGTTAAAATAATAGACATTTTTTTAATTTTAACTACTTTTAAATTATTAATGTTATCTATTTATCAGGAATACCAGACCAGAACGGGCCAAACCAGACCAGACCAGACTGGGCCAGACCAGACCAGACCTAGTTCAAGACGACTTGCCAGAGTACAGATTACAGAGAAAATAATTTAAAAGATTTAATAATAAACAAATAATAACAATGACGTTTCTTTTAGTTCAACTTATTAATGCGATTTTAAAATATTTCTTAAATTTCTTGTTAGGTTTGGAAAAATCAATCAAACACACTTACTTTGGATATGGAGAAAATTATTTATACAGGGTGTTTTTTTTGATTGAACTATCACACTTGTGGTTTCACTTACAACTTACACTCACACTTACACTTACACTTGCACTTTATTTCCACTTTTTACGCCTTATGCGACAGAGTTTTGTTCTTGCAAGTGTTTGTGAATGGCGCGGACCAGTCCGCCGGCGTTGGACTCGTGCGGTAGAACTTGGATGAAGTTCGGTTGAATATGGGCAGGAGCTCGTTGGCTTCGTTTGATAGAGCCTGGTGATATTTTAAAACATTGAAATATCTATTGGCTTTTAAAACAAAAATCAAAAATGTATAGGGAATATCAGTTGTTTTGATACCAAATGTACAGGAAATGTAATATATACAGGGTGTATCTGACACGGCGGCCATTATCAAAACTACTTATAGGGGAAAATATTTCGAGGGTAAATACAAAAAAATATTTAATAATTATTATTAATTTGGGTACAGCATCATTTTTTCCATTTCACGATATTTATACAAGCTGTGTAACGCGTGTGGTTGACATCATTAAATACGAATGAAATACTACAAAAATAATATTAAACGTTGTCAATCTGTCACCTTTCATTCAAAAAAGCAACCAAATGAGAAAGAGCTATATCTCTGTCCCGCTCTGACAGTACAGTGTACGCTCGCGTCATACTTGACTAATGGCGTTTTATTTTGGAACTATAATTTAATTATTTATTTTGTTTGATTTTCTTTTTTATTTTTGGAAATTTTACTTATTGTAATAATATATGATATATAGAGAAAGGTCGTTGAAATGATAAAAAGAATAATGTAATTTAAAAAAAAAAAACAATATTTTTGTACATGCAATATGCACATTTGCCTACCTAATATTAAAAAAGTAACTTAAAAACTACTACCATTTCTTGAAAAGAAAAGAGAAGAAAGGCGGAGGAAACTCCTCAGGATCGTCGTGGCGTAACGCGACGGTTTGTGGGTTCGATTCCCACTAGGGGAAAATGGATTTTTCTATTTCCATTTTCTTCGCTCTGGAAACTAGGCAAAGCGCGGCGTTGAGTTCCGCCACTTAACATGCAATGCCTCAAAAAAAGCCGAAAGCGGGGACGGAGAAAGCAGGGACCAAGCAACGGAGTGTCATAACACTAGATTCCTATGGTTCCTGCAGTTTCCTCTGCCTACCCTGCAATATGCGGGATAAAGCGTGAAGCTAAAAAGAAAAAAAAACATATACATATAATTTACCTTTAAATATATGACCGCATCAGTCCCATACCCCTCGCAGGAGACCAGCACCAAGTCTCCGTGGAAGTACCGCGCGTACAGACGCGATATTGGGAGGCCGTAGCCGTAACCTGTACGAATACTTACTATATATTGCTATACTATGTTTTCACATTAGATTGTGAAATTTATATTATTATATTCTATTAAACAAAAATATATAAGTCAAAGTCAATATTAAAAAAAAAATATTTAAAATAAAAAGTCCAGGCTTCATTTTTTGAACGTCAAGTAATTTAATTTCCCACCGGTTCATTCGCCACTCAACACGCAATGCCTCGAAACAGGCGGAAAGCAGGGACGTAGAAAACAGGCACTAAGCAACGGAGTGTCCTTAACACTAGGTTCTTATTGTTCCCGCAGTTCCCTCTGCCTACCCCGCCATGTGCGGGATAAAGCGTGAAGACGTAAAAAAAAATTAAGACTACCCACCCTCTTTTTAAAAGAGAGTCCTAACTATAAATTATATAATAAAGCAGCGTAATGAAGAGCGCATTGCTCAGTGGTTAGATTAGAGCGGTTGCAAGTTTCACAAAGTTAAATTGTTATATGACTTTTTTTTTTTATTTAGGACCGTCGTGGCACAGAGGCGCAACGTCTGCCTGTAACGCGACGGTTTCTGGGTTCGATCCCCAGTCGGGGAAGATGGATTTTTCTATTTCCATTTTCTTCGCTCTGGCAATTAAGGCAAAGCGCGGCGTTGAGTTCCGCCCTCTTTTAAAAGAGAGTCCTAATTATAAATTATATTACAATGAAGAAGCATAATTGCAGTATTGCCAAACGATTGTTCTTTATTTTTTTATTCTTTTTTTTATTTTTTTTTTAGCTTCACGCTTTATCCCGCACATGGCAGGGTAGGCAGAGGGAACTGCAGGAACTATATGAACCTAGGGTTAAGACACTCCGTTACTTAGTCCCTGCTTACTCCGTCCCCGCTTTGCATTGTTCTTTGTGAAGCTATTAAAAAAAAAAGCAAAAAAAAAGAGAACCCCAACTCACCGGCCAGCGGCACCGTGTGCGAGTCCGACTTGGAGGGCTGCGGCGCCGTGCTGTACATGTACTTGAACAGCAGGTCGGACGCGCTGCGCGGGATGCCGCCGCCGCGGTCCGACATCTGCGCGGGTACCAGGCGGTTAGCGGTTGTGAGGAGGTCCGTGTGTTGATATGTATGTATGTATGTATGTTATATGCTCTATTTGATAAACTTATTATTAAATGGTAAGTACCAGGACATTATATTTATTTATTATTTATTTATGTACCAACAGAGTATACAGAAAATTATATAAATGAAAAATGTGTACAAAGGGAGGTCAAAAGTATATACTTTTGTTATTTAATAAATAAATTTATAAAAAAAAATGTAGGTTATGAGTCACGAAGAGATCAGTGTATTGATTTATATGTATGGGATTTTTTAAAGTCCTAGGCTATTTAATAAATGTATAAGTGGTAGGTACCAAGAGGTTATGAGTTACGAAGAGGTCAGTGTATTGATTTATATGTATGGGATTTTTTAAAGTCCTAGGCTATTTAATAAATGTATAAGTGGTAGGTACCAAGAGGTTATGAGTTACGAAGAGGTCAGTGTATTGATTTATATGTATGGGATTTTTTAAAGTCCTACGGCCTTATTCATAAAAAAGTCTTATAGAACGTTTTAAGCATACTTTAGTTAACACGCTCTTTAGGCTTATAGAACGTTCGATAAATGTTTGTATTCATAAACGCTCTATAAGCCTTCTATAAATAAAGTGTCACTAATTTGATTTATACGTTCACAATATTGTCACTATACTGTAGTCGATCGACTTGTTGCCGAAAATACCAGTAAATCCACAGATGATAAGTGACAAACGCATTGACATAGTATCACCACAGATAATATTACGTACAAAAATATATTATTGGATTTGGCTTGACATATATCGGCTTGATTTACGTCGTTGTTATCACAAAAACACGAATGTTTATTTTATTTTAGTTTATAAACTTACTTAATTTTTAAAAAATAAAGTCAAAAGAAGTAAAACGACAAAGAATTGAAAATTGTTTAGACGTGGAAGTATTACCTATGTTCTGTGCACCTTTCTTATGTAGAATTTATTATTAATAAACTTGTTAATAACTAAATATAGTTAATAAATATCGAACAAAATGTCAATTGTTATATTGTTTTGTTTACGAAACTGAAATTGACACTCTTGATGACAAGCGACTCGACGACGTCATATCAATGCTCATATTAGTATGAGCTATAATCAGCTGTTATATGAGTCGGCCATCTTTGGACGTTAAAACACTCTTATAGTAGGGTTCTCGGTTCTATAACTTTATGATAGGTTTGCAGAACTGATTGGCACTAAAATGCTGTTATGAATAACGTTTTTTGACAACTGTACTATATCGAGTCTTTAAGCGTGCTATAACTTTTTATGAATAAGGCCGCTAGGCTATTTAATAAATGTATAAGTGGTAGGTTATGAGTTACGAAGAGGTCAGTGTATTGATTTATATGTATGGGATTTTTTAAAGTCCTAGGCTATTTAATAAATGTATAAGTGGTAGGTACCAAGAGGTTATGAGTTACGAAGAGGTCAGTGTATTGATTTATATGTATGGGATTTTTTAAAGTCCTAGGCTATTTAATAAATGTGTAAGTGGTAGATACCAAGAGGTTATGAATCACGAAGAGGTCAGTGTATTGATTTATATATAGATTTTTTAAAAGCTCTTTCTTGCCTTTTAATAATTAAATAAAAAAATGGTAGGTACCAGGAAGTTAGTGGTTACGAAGAGGTATTGATTTATATGTAAATGATTTTTTTTGTAACTCTTGGCTATTTAATAAATAAATATCTACCACTATAATAATAATATAATATAGTTGGTAGGTAACAGGAGGTTATAAGTCACGAAGAGGTAAGAAGTATTTATTTGTATGTAATTTTTTTATAACTATTTTATAAATGAACAAATAAAAAAAATTGTAGGTGCCAGGACTTTATAACTAACGAAGAGGTCCTTCTGACCTCTTCGTTAGTGATTTATATGTAACGAGATTTTTTATAAGCTCTTGCTATTTTATAAGTAAATAAGTGGTAGATACCAGGAGTTTATAACTGGCCAAGAGGTCAGAGCACTGGTGAATGTGACTTTTTGCGTACATCTACTGAAATATGCAAAAAGTCGCACGCACGGACGTCCGCCATATCCCGCCCTACCCCTCACTCCCTACCCTCCCGTCCTACCTCCTACCCCTACCTTGACGGACACGTCCTCCCGCCCCCGCACGATGTTGACCAGTATGGGCGGCGGGCAGTTCTCGTGCGTCTCCATGACGGCGCGCATCGCGTTCTTGAACAGCTCGAACAGCATGTGGTAGAGGTGCGACGGCACGTACACTATCGGCATCGGCTGGCTGCTTTGGGCTGGAAACAGACCAAGCCAGCTTTTATAGCTTATTTAGATTACTTAGAATCGTTTCTGGGTTCGATTCCCAGTCGGAGAAGATGGATTTTTCTATTACCATTTTCTACGCTCTGGAAACTAAGCAAGCGCGGCGTTGAGTTCCGCCACTTAACACGCAATGCCAACGGAGTGTCTTATCACTAGGTTCCTGCAATTCCCTCCGTCTTCCCTGCCATGTACAGGATAAAAGCGTGAAGCTAAAAATAAATTAGATCGTTTACCTCCATCTTGCATCAACTCGAGTTCCGGAGAAGCTAGGTAGTATCGATCGCACATGAACCTAGCATTTTCATAGGCGTCCCTCACGACGGCCGCGACGTCGCACGCCGGGTCTATGGAGCCGATGTGGCGGCCGCCGCAGCCCATGCCGTTGACGGACGCCTGGCGACCGCCCAACTGCTCTCCGAATAGCAGGGCTAAAAGGAGTTTGATTCGATTTTGAAATCGAGTTTCGTAATCGATTTCGATTTGAATCGATTAAAAATGGAATCGATTTTGTAATCGATTCGAATTTATGCGGCTATAAGTTAGTTAGAGCAAAGCACTCGAATTGAATCGAGTGAAATTGGAATCGATTTCATAATCGATTCGAATTTAATAGAATAATAGTAGAATTAATTCATTTGAGTCGATAATAATTATATTGAATTAAATCAAATTAGAGCACAGTCAATAAATTTAACTAAAAAATAATTAAAGGCAAGTATGTATATTTATGTTGCTAAATCTTGATATTTGGTCAGAAATGTAAATTATGTAAATTATCACTTTAACACATTAAGGAGATTGTAGTGACTGATCTTTATTTCTTTTTTTTAGTACGTATCGAACATACATATAGCGAAAAGGTTGTAGAATTGAGACACTCAGCTCTCTACTTTACTTCCAATTTAAGTTATTGTAATTTTACGGCAAAACTCAAAGCGTTATTTATCCTACACCAGACCCATAATATGAAAAATCACTTATGTTATCAATATATACAAAAAAAAATATTAAAGCCGAAGGTTTTGGGTTCGATTTCTTCATAAGAACTACCCTCATGGGTAGATTGAATTATTTTCATATGCCTTGCTCTGGCAACAAAATAACGCACTGAGTTATGTCACTCAACTTGCAAAATCTCTAAAGATAGAAAGCTGAGAACGGAGTGTCTTAACACTAAACAGATGAAGCTAAAAAAAAAATTGAGTCACATGTCAATGTCAATGTTATGCGTCACAATGACATCAATTTTGCCTATATTTTGATTCTTTATGATAAAAACGTTACTTATTGTATCAGAAAGATCTTGACGGGGTCTTCGATAAAACTATTATGACGATGACGTCATCTTGACGCAGACGGACAGTTGTATTATTAATACATAAATAATCTAAAAATAGCATTTTAACTTTCAATTGTGACAAATGGCAAGATATTTGAATAAAATAATTAAATACAAAAAGGATGTGACTCGTACTAAAAAAAAAGCACTAAATTTACTCTACCTACCCCAAATAAAATGCAACACACAAGAATCGAACCCAATACTCACTGTGTTGATTTATAAGCATCCTAATAGATATTCGACTCATGTAGAAGCGATCCAAGAAGTATTGTATAGAATTCTCAATGCCGGGCTCTACTTCATGGGATTCCTTTAATTCGAGGACCCCTTGTGCCATCGTCTGTACTACATCCGCGTGTCTATTTCTTATATGGACTAGACGCTCGCAAAATCTGGAAATTATTATAAAATCACAAATTATTAATCTTGAGGACCGTCGTGGTGCAGAGGCGTAGCGTCTACCTGTAAACGCAACAGCGCAGCGTTGAGTTCCGCCACTGAACACGCAATGCCTCGAAAAAGTCGGAAAGCAGGGACGGGGAAAGCAGGAATTAAGAAACGGAGTGTCTTAACAATAGGTTCATATGGTTCCTGCAGTTCTCTCTGCCTACCCTACCACGTGCGGGATAAAGCGTGAATACATTAAAAAAATATGATTCTTAAAAATTTGCTAAATTTAACTCTTTAATTGGTTTATGGGCTCGATTCCCTCTACCTACCCTGCCTTACGGAAAGCGTGAACCCAAAAACAAAATTTTGGTATTGGGTAGTCCATTTTTCTACGAAGGCAGAGTCAATATTACATAATGTTTTCTACTTAGACTGCGGCACGTGTCATACAAAACCATCAATAAAAAATTGTACTAAATTCGAATATATAAGTTACTTTTTTAATTAGCTCCATAGGTCATAGAATCCTGCAGCAGGATAGGCAGAAACAATTTAGTGTTAAGACACTCCGTTTTCGAGACATTCCGTATTGAATAGTGGTACTCATACCATTGCTGCGCTTGCCTTGTTGCCAAAGTGAAAAATTCAGTCCCCCTTAATGGGAATCGAACCCACAAATCATCGTGTTTAGAGACTGACACTGAGACGATCGTTGTAAAGCTAGTACTATCAAATAATTCTGATGATGATGAATGATTTTTAAAGTGTTAATCTAAACTAAATTAAATCTAAATTTTTATGTTTTTCTTTAAGCATAGTGTGCATTTCATAGATGGCACTTAAAGCTAAGTAGTTTTATATGTTTAATACCCAGATGAAAAACAAGGAGATTTATTTACCTTTCATCCAAATAGCCCCTATTCAAACAAAATGAATACAAGATTAAATATATATTACCAATTCAATACTTCCCGCTTTACCTCTTGTGGGAGATAACCTGTCATTCACCTCTTTCCGCTCCACTGTCAACAACCTCTCCATACATATCCTCTGAAGAGACCCAATGTTTACGAGGCCTTTAAGAGGATCTCTTGTCAGTGGCAAAAAAAAATTACACTTACTGTGTCAAAACAGGTTGTTCCGGTTCCCTCTTCTCAAACTCTATGATCTCTTCAAACGAACGCTCGTACCACTGGTTCACGAGGCCAACTGATGGCATTCGCAGCAGATTCTCTGGTAATAGCGCTATCTCTTTCATTATATTTGCTAACCTGTTACGAGAGAAAGAGATAGATTAATTAACAGGTGGTTTTTTTCTATTTTAAGCCAATATAAATATTTAAGATATTACAACAAAATCCGCTTAAACTACGTATCACTGCCTGGAACTGGCGTAATATGAAGGAAATTTAATATTATGCAGCTTTTACTGTAATAGGTGGAGAATGGAGAACGGAGTGTTCTGCCACTTAACACATTATATTTCAAAAACGCTGGGTATCCAAGATCTGAAACATCTAGTGAACTATTATAGCCCCCTCAAACTATATGAAATAAGAAAATGGCGCCTTAACAAAATTTGATATGTCATGGAAATTTTTTTTGACATTTTGATGTATAAAAAGATCTACTACACTTGACACAAAACCAAAATATTTAAGATAACTCTTGTTAGTAAATTAAGTCCACGCTAGAAATATTGTAGGCGTCTACTAGTTTTATAATATTTATTTAAGGTAGCTAAAAATCTTCTTCTTCTTCTTCTCTTTAGTTATGGCGTTTCGAGCGTGCCAGTTGAGCACTATTCACTTCGCCAATGTCACGTTGAATGGAGAACACACGAAGGAATAGCTAAAAATACTTAATGAACGTAAAAATTTGAACGCAGCGATATTTAAAACGTCAATGTCAAAAAAAATCCCGCTGCGTTCAAATTTTTATATGTTTTCTTTAAGTATTTTTTATCCTTAGTTATTTTTAACACTTTTTAAAATCATAAAATTATGTTTAAGTTACTATTTTCAGTTTTTTTTTAATTAGAAACTTGTATCAGAATACCATGACTGAATATTGAACCTATACTTCATAACAAAAAATGCTAAAAATATATATAATATATAACTAATTTAATAACGATAGTGGGGAGTAAGAAAAAAAATATTATCTCATTATTCTCATTTACAGTTAAATTTTCAAAATATTTTATTCACACGCCATCTTTAGTTCTTTTTTAATTCTTGTATTCGATTGTTTGTAGCTAGCACAAGTATTTTCTTATACAGCCAATGAGAAAAAAATACAACATTAGTATAGTGTATCAGTAATAAACCGTGTATGTATATGTATATATTCTTTATTGCACACATAAAAATACAATTGAATACAAAAAAAATACATTTTAGTTTACAAAGGTGGGCTTATTTCTGAAAGAAATCTCTTCCAGCCAACCAGTGGAAGTGGGTAAGTGTCTAACAGCGGGAATGTGCAGTGCAATTGTAAAAAAAAATATCAGATAAAAAAAAGAATATTGGAATGAATTTGAATAAGAAAAAATTGTAGGAAATGAGCATATTTTAAAACATACACATACATATATACATACATACATACATACATACATAAATACATATACACATACATACACACATACATATATATAACAACATATACATAAATACATACATATTATGCTGAATAAAACAGTCTATATATTGCTAAAATAGTGATGCGAATGATAGGCTAGAAACTGTCTGTGAAATTTAATTGTTTTGACGTTCCAGTAAATATTTTTTTAATCGGGTTTTAAAGGACAAAAGGGATTGGCTTCTTTGGATAGAATTGGGAAGTTTGTTCCAGAGTTTGTTCCAAAAAAAAAGGTATTGTAATTATTAATGTGAAATAAAAACGTTTAGTTGACGTTATATAAGCAAACCGGTTAATTGCCTTCAGTGGACTTGGTTACGGGACTCTTCTCCATCAATTTCTTTAGTTCGCTTTGAGAGGAAATCTTGATTTTCGATTTATTTGACAATAAAATTACAATCATGCCGTCAGCTGACCAACATTTTTTGACCCCAAAGTGCTTACGTGCTGCCACAAACACTTCCTGGCGAGATTTTGTAAGAAACTCTGTCATCGTTATATTAGAGCCTTTGAGATTGGTTTTAGCCCTCCACACACTGGAACGAAGCTGTAAACTGTTGAATCTTATAAGTATGGGCCGAGCAGATTCTTTTTTAGCACCAAGCCTGTGGCAAGACTCAATTGTAGTTGAATTGATATCTGGCATCTTTAAACGATTGGATAACACATGAAGTATTTTTTGAGTAACGTTTTCATTATTGTCCTCTTCTACGCCATGGAAAAGCAGAACCTTTCTTCTGGACTGTGTTTCCGAGCGGTCCAGACCACCAGCCAAAAGTTCAACCTGGGACTTTAATAAACCAAGTGTTTTCCACACAAAGGATTTAAAAGTGTTGAACTCTGCAGCTAAATTTTTTATTGTGGGAGTAGAGGTAGATCTAGACTGTGATAATTTTTTTTCAAATTCACCCATCCTGGATGAGAACACAGAGGAGAGCTCTTCCATGCCCTTCAGTAAATGTTCCACAGGTGTATTCATAGTGAACTCAGTGTTAAATAAGTGAGTGAGTTTAGTGGTTATCAACTTAAGCACAGGTATTAAGTATTTACTTAATTAATTACTTTTTTATATTTTATGAAATAAAAAAATGTACGCATAAATAAATGTAACGTTGCATATAATATAATTAATTATTTTTTTTTAATTTTTGTATTAAGATCACAGTGTATCCCGAATATAGCAGGGTGACGTTTTGTTTTTTCTTTTGTGCCTGGGAAATGCTTTGACGCAGACCATCCATTAGTAGGACAATTGAGCCTAACGGATGACATTGTGGGGCTCGTCGTTCAACCTTGTGTTGACTGACATAACACTTATAAATCGAGCAAGGAAAATAAAAATAATTTATTCTCTACGAGTGGAAATCGAACCCACAACTGTCGCGTTCACAGCTAGCTATGACTGTGCCATGACGGCAGCAGTTTTTATATAGGTAATCGTTTTTTTTTATAGGGAACCTAGTGTTAAGACACTCCGTTTCCCGCTTTCTGTCAAATGCAAAAAGATAGTAAAAAGCATATTAATCTAATGATACGTTCATCAAAACAAATACAGATTACAAAATAAATGACACTGACATTGACATATACTTAATAAAAAAAAATCAAATTATGCTCAACTGGCACGCTCGAAACGTCATAATTAAAGTGAAGAAGAAGAAAAAAAAATCAAACATTTTCATTGATCGAATTGCGTTCACTTAGAGAGGCGACTTTTTGACCTAGAAATTTACTTTTTTTTTTTTTTTTTTTTTAACTTCACGCTTTTATCCCGCACAAGGCAGGGTAGGCAGAGGGAACTGCAGGGACCGTGGGAACCTAGTGTTAAGACACTCCGTTGCTTAGTCCCTGCTTTCTCCGTCCCCACTTTCCGCCGTTTTTCGAGGCATTGCGTGTTGAGTGGCGGAACTCAACGCCGCGCTTTGCCTAGTTTGCCAGAGCGAAGAAAATGGAAATAGAAAAATCCATCTTCTCCGACTGGGGATCGAACCCAGTAACCGTCGCGTTACAGGCAGACGTTGCGCCTCTGCGCTTTTTTTACCGTTTTAATGATCTCATAAAAGCGCACTAGTTTAAAAATAATAGATTTTAGTACTTGAAAAGTTCATTTGATAATTGATTAAACAAATTCTATACTAACGTATATGTATATATGTTTTTTGTCAGCCTCAAAAAGCCGATTGGTAAATAAATAATCACATAACAGTTGCTAAGGAAATAGTAAATGCTACTCAATTTCAAGTTGACGGACGGTTAGTTAATTGTAGGTGTTAAAGTTTTATATCGGTAAGTAGTTTTATAAACATTATTATCTTAGCCAAATATTTGTTTACATATTATATCTTATCATATGATGTTTCTATAAATAATGTTTAGTTTGTGTAATTTATGTTGTTTTGTTTTACCTTCACCCTTTATCCTGCACATGGCAAGGTAAGCAGAGAGAACCGCAGGAACTGTGGGAACATAGTGGTAAGACACTCCGTTCCCCGCTTTCCGCCTTTTCAAGGCACTAAGTGTTAAGTGGCGGAACTTAACAATTAGTCTAGATGCCAGAGCGAACAAAATGGAAATGGAAAAAAACATCTTGTTCAAGTGGGAATCGAACTCAAGAACCGTCGCGTTTATAAGCAGATGCTAAGGACTACGCCACAATCGTTTATATAAAAATGTTTCATATTTAATTTTTGATGGGTATATTGATGTGTATATATAGTTATATAACTTAATACAAGATTGTTAAGACACTCAGGCCCAAATTTCTGCTTTCAAGACATGTTCACCGTCAACTATGGTAGCTTAAAGCCGCATTCGTCTTGTTACTAGAGCATGGAAAAGATAAATAATTGTTTCACCCGGGCGGGAATCGAACCCACAATAGTGACACTCATAAAAAGATAAAACTTGACGTTGGTTTCCGCCACTCAACTAGCTGAGTCTTTTATAAAGCGGGGAAAGACGTATCTAAGCAAGGTTCCACTAGACTTTATTAATAATATGTTAATAATATCGACCAAGTGCGAGTAGTATTCGAGCATTAAGGGTTCCGTACCTATTTGAAGATTGCAGGCATTCTACCGACGAAAACACTGCTTATAAAAATTGATAAATTTAAATTCGGGGCGATATAGATATCCATTTGCATCCAATAAGATATAGGTATAAGATCCCAGATATAACAAATTTTCATATTTAGGGTAGTTGTTTATTCTATAAGTTGTAACTTATTACCAAATGTCATAAGTCTAGGCTAATGGAAAGTGCCTTATACAGTTTTTGTTTACGTGGCAATTTTCACATGAATTTAAAGAAAATAAACATAAACGTTCATATTTATAGAATGCGTTGACATAGAATTTAGACGTTTTTCCATGCTTCATAATATTATTGACATGTTTATTTTAGTTTTATTCCTTACGTGATTTGGAGAAAATCATCTTGAATAAAGTGATTCTATAAGGGTTCCTTATTTTTCTTTTTTGATGTTTACTTACATACCTATACAATTATAAAGCTTTGTTAGATTTTCTAATGGAAGTAGATGGTAACAAAGTTACAACCGCTTCAAAGTTCCACGGCTGTGGTGAACACGTTGATAAGGACGCTTAAAAGTTTGGGATTTTAGTTAATTTTCTAATTTTACAAAACTTGGATTAAAAAAAGTTAAAATGATTCATAAAGAACCTTATTATCAAGTTTGTTTTTGTTACTTCTCTTAAAAAATTATAGATTAATTAAAAAAAAAAAAAAAACAAATTAAAAAAAAATATTAATAAGTAATTGTACACCAACCTTACTGGTAACTCCTTTCTTAAAAACAAGTAGGATTTTCTTTCACACGCATTCAACCCTGAAAAGAGAAAACTAATATTAAAAAAAATAGAACAATCTAATCAAAATGACAGTAGATTTGACATTGACATTTGTAACAGATACAATAATTTAGCGGGAAAGTTAAACTTTACATTTTATTTCGTTTGCGAGACCTTCATAAACCCTTCCTGCTCGAATTCCACGTAGCACCTATTTTCTTCGAATATATATTTGTGCCAAAAACTTAATGCATTTACTGTATGGAAAATCCCGTGTTATATTATTATATATATATTTCTAACATTAAAAATAGATCAGAAGACGTCATGATAATATTTATAAACACCATTTCCACATATTTGATAATGTAGTTGATCTCTTAGCTCTACATCGAACGATATCGAAATATTTTACTGAATAGCACAAAATTTAAAGACAGTCTTTTCAGAATTACCAACTGAAAAATTTGACATATGTTCAATAAAAATAATCCAGATAAAATTGTAGCCCAATTATTAAATAGTGTGGAATTTGGAAGATCGTCTCTGATTCTTCATTACTTAATAAAATTGTCAAATGCTCAATACTTTTGTTTATCTTCACACTTTATCCCGCACATGGCAGGGTAGGCAGAGGAAACTGCAGAACCATGGGAACCTAGTTTAAAGATACTCCTTTTCTTAGCCCCTGCTTGCCCTCTTTTTTCAAGGCATTGCGTATTGAAGGCATGGCGGATCTCAACGCTAGTTCCTATAATGAGAATAGAAAAACCCATCTTCCTCTCACAGGAATCGATACCACAAACCGTCGCGTTTACAGTTAGACGCTACCTCCTGCGCTACGACGGTCCTCAACTACTACATAATACTACTACTATGACACTTTTGCTATATTTCAAAATCACCAAGAATCCTTATGAAAGTTATTAAAATGTTTATATGAGACACAATTACATACTACTTAGTTGTCGCTTGTCCACGTGGTAACTAGAACAAACATGCTAGAACGTTGTCAATTTTAATAATGTTCAATTACTTGGTAATTTTCAATCATTTTACTGACGGCCGTTCGATATGAACCAATCACTTAAATTCTAGTGCTATATCATAATATATCTGGAGTACATATTTATGAAGGCAACAAGGTAAGGGTTAAAAAAATAAATAAAAAAAGTAAAAATATATGTTTTTAAAATTGTAAAGAAATGTAATTTAATTCAGAAATATTTAATTTAATTTCACTTTCTATTAATTAATTTATTTATAAATATTTAAAAGGTAACTCTGTAGGCACTGCGCCATTTTAACATAGATTATATATAAGCGAGGATGTCACAGTACAAATTCCTTTTGTTTGAGCTACAAATTATAAAAAAATGTACCTATAGGTCAATGGGAAACACCTATAGGTTTGTATTACGCATTGATTTTCACACAAAATGCTGTAAAAAATTAAGAAAAAACGTTTCTTCAATGCTTTAAGAATATTAATACTAATACTATACTGATATTCTTTTTTTTTAACTTCACGCTTTATCCCGCACATGGCAGGGTAGGCAGAGGGAACTGCAGGGACCATTTGAACCTAGTGTGAAGACACTCCGTTGCTTAATCCTGGCTAAGTAATAGTTATAGGGCAATTCAAGAATTATTAATATTAAACTTTCAATGGACATGATACTAATATTGTTAGATTCGATCTAAAGCTTAAAAACGGAGTGTTTTCTCTACAATTTTCCTTATTATATGTAAAAAAAAGAAAAATAAAGCAAACTTCCGCTAACAGTATCAGTTTTCATACACAGTGACGTCACTGTGACCACTCTACCATATGACATGTAATATGACACTGTATTTACAATATCGAGTAACACAACACAATAGAGGACCATCGTGACGCAGAAGCGTAGCTTCTGCATGTAAACGCGACGGTTTGTGGGTTTGATTCTCATGAGGGGAAGGTGGATTTTTCATATCCATCTTCTTTCTTCTGGTAACAAGGCGAGTGTGATGTTGAATCCCGCCACTCAACACGCAAATCCTCAAATAACAGAACTTACAGGAAAGAATATCTTAACATTAGGTTCCCAAGGTTCCTGCGGTTCCTACAGTTCCTGCGGTTCCCTCTGCGTACCCTGCTACAAGCGTGATAGAGCGTGAAGCTATAAAAAATACTATTTGTACACAATCACATTTAGTTCTACAAAGCCCTTGTTTTAAGTTCTTCGCAGGTTTCTGTAGTATTTCGTGATATACACATTTTTTTTTCTTTTTACATCTATTTTCCGTTTATTGTTAGAGTTTATTAACATCTTGTTGTAGGTTCGGTTCCTATTTGGGGGAATAAAACTAGGAAATGAATTTCTAGCGCTAGAGCACAATAATATAATAATAAAATTTCTAGATACAAGATTAATAATAAAATCAAGAAGATATCTTTAATACGTAAATGCATTATAAATTCTGATTCATACACCTTTAACACGTATTTAAATGCACTCAATTAGAATGCAGTCTGTGGCAATGCGCTATTACGAATCAATGCAGATAAAGCGATCACCTTGGGAGCCTCGAATTTGGCTCAAATAGATCTGTCAAACAAAAATGATAATGCAAAATGGGTTTTTATATCGCAAAACCAGTTTTGATGCCTTTAAACAAGTTTAATATATGGGTAGGCAAAAGAAATCTCCGCTTTCCACCTACTTTTGGAGACATTGAGGGTCTCCTGCCACTTAGCATTATTGTCAGCTTATTGTCAGGGTCTGGTTTCCGACTCAGACGACGCCACTTTGCACGGTCTTTAGTGTTATGCTAAAGACATTGAGGGTCTATACCAGAAAATAGCAAAGCAAGTAAGCAATACACTGTGTTACACTAAGTTCCCGCCGCCTATACTGCTTTTTGCGGGAAAAAGCGTGAAGCTATAAAGCCAGATTAATATTTATTAATTAACTCGAGTAATCAGGTTTTAATAGGCATACAATATTTACGTGTCTACTAAGTGAATAATACTTACGTTTATTAAAAACAACCAGCACATATTAACGAAAATCAATGTTTATTTAGAGATTTCGTTGAAAATATTTGGTAATTATCATGACGTTAGCCACTTTTTCACATATACGACCGGATAATCGCGAATCCGTATAACCGAGGGCCGGATAATCGAGTCCCAGTAAAACTACGCATAAATTAGCCCATATAACCTTGATTGGGGCTAATCTTGCTAAATTCGTCTGGAAATAACTTTCGTATAGCTTACTTCACAATTACAGGATATCGTATACGATATTAGTGGCGTATAAAACGGGTTTCGTTACAAAATGTGTTTGTTACGTGAATTATATCGCAATTTGCACTCGATACGAGTTTTATAGGCGATTATCCAAATCGACGACTTAGAAAATAGACGCCTAACAAATGTAATTTGAAATTGAATGGGTAATTTCTTTTTTATATTTATATCATACCATGGCCTACCCAGCCATGTGCGCTTTATCCCGCACATGGCTGGGTTGGCAGAGGGAACTGCAGGAACCATAGGATCCTAGTGTTAAGACACTCCGTAGCTTAGCACTCCCTGCTTTCTCCGCCCCCGCTTTCCGCCTTTTTCGAGGCATTGCTTGTTGAGTGACGGAACTTAACGTCGCGCTTTGCCTAGTTTGCAGAGCGAAGAAAATGGGAATAGAAAAATTCATCTTCCCCGAGTGAGAATCGAACTCTCCAATCGTCGCGTTTAAATGTTCTTTAAGTAATACAAAACGATATGTATGCGTAAACATAATATATATTTAAGGTTGTATATTGACCGCTTATTATATAAAAAGGTACCTACATATACAGACGTGTCAATGTACTAGCGACCTTCATTTAAAGTATATAATAGTTTTAACTCGTCTTTAAAAAAGTCGTATACTTATAAAATATGTAATATTTTCAAAAATAAAATAATTAAGTTATTATTTTAAAATAAAAACAAGTCAAGTATAATGCAAGCGTACACTACCTACCCTATTAGAGTGCCCGAGTACCCTATTAGAGTGGGAAAGAGATATCTCTTTAAAATTCGGTTATTTTTTTAATGAAAGATGACAGATTGACAACGTTTAATGGTATTTTTTTTAATAACAGATATTTACGTCATTTATATTGAATTATAATTACCTCACGCGTTACACAGTACGTATAAATATAGTGAAATGGGAATAATGATATTGCGCCTAAGCTATTGATAATTGTTGACTAGTTTTCGTGTACGGCCTTGAAATATTTTAACCTATAGGTAGTCTATCTACAAGAGAGAGAGCAAACACTAAAAATAAAAACAAAAATTTTTTTTTTCGCATTTTTTTGCTCAATATTTAAAACAGTACCAGGCAGACGCTGCAAAATTTCACAAAATGTTAACGGGTATATTACCTTTCAAAATAAATAATTAAATGACAGTAAAGTAAATATTAAAGGGGAGCACCTCATACAACAAACGTCATTTTTATAAGTAATATTATCCTTAGCGAAAACATTCAAGAAATGGGTACGGAAACGGTCGGTGTGGTAATATTACTCGCACTTGACTGATACTATTCGCAAAACTTTTTTTTTAGCTTCACGCTTTATCCTGCGCATGGCAGGGTAGGCGCAGGGAACTGCAGGAACTCTATGAACCTAGTGTTAACCACTCCGTTGCTCAATTCCTGCTTTCTCCGTCTCGTCATTCGGCCTATTTCGAGGCATTGCGTCTTGAGTGGCGCAACTCAACGCCGCGTTTTGCCTAGTTTCCAGAGCGAAGAAAATGGAAATACAAAAATGCATCTTCTCCGAGTGGGAATCGAACCCACAAACCGTCGGGTTTACAGGCAGACGCTTACGCCTCTTCGCCATGAAGGCCCTCAGCCGAAAAAATTTTAAAAGAAAATTTTGCTAATGCGAATGCAGATATAAAACAATATGCGAATATCCGCAACAGATCATCGACCTTTTAAGTTTAGTATTTACTAACAAGTTTGTCATTGACCAAATACCCGCAGAGCACTTGTTTGCATCTTAAGCTGTTTTTGTAGAACTCACGTGACGCGGCGAAGGATTTCTATCATTTAAAAGTCATATTAATTTTTTAATTTTATTTATACTTTGGTAAGTGTTTTAAAGTATTTGTGTAATTATATATACTTTAATTGAAGTCGAAGGAGGTTGTTCAATTAATTATATCAAAATCGATTAAAATAAGGAAAAATGTTTTGGAAAAAATTTAACCTATATTAATATATAGGAGTTATCTCCACAACCACCTATATACTATTACCAACAATAAGACAAACATAATATTCATCTGTAGATGTATATTTATATATATACTTACTATGTCGAGCTTATCTTGACTTAGGAATTTTTAATGACAGAAACAATGTGATAATAAAAAACAATGTAATCCAATTGTAATTAAATTTTATAACACAGAAGACACCTGGAGGCAATTATCCGTTTTTGTGCTTATATATGTATGTATGTAATAGGTAGAATAATAATATATATGTAGGTATATATATATATATATATATATATATATATATATATATATATATATATATATATATATATATATATATATATATATATATATATATATATATATATATATATATATATATATATATATATATATATATATATATATATATATATATATATATATATATATATATATATATATATATATATATATATATATATATATATATATATATATATATATATATATATATATATATATATATATATATATATATATATATATATATATATATATATATATATATATATATATATATTTATTTCATTATGTTTTTGACACTGTATCCCTCACATAGCAGGTTAGCCAGAAACATAGTGTTAAAACACTCCATTCTCGAGGCACCTTCTGATATATTGCAGATCCAGTGGCTTTGTCTTGTTACCAGATCTAAAAAAATAAACAACTCATTCACCACAAGTAGGAATCGAATCCACAACTGTCATTACCCATTTATGAGTGACGCTGTGCCGCTAAGACGGTCACGATCTTATTTATTTTTCCTATAATTACTATTGTAAAGTTGACGAGTCTATTTAGTTTATTCTTTTTTTAAAGTCTTAGAAATTATTATTTCGAATCCTATTTAACGCTTTAAAAATAATGTTAATAATTTAAAAAAACGCTTTACCATTATTGCAAGCATTTAAAATATTCCAAGGAGTTATATAAAATTTTACTGCTGATACGAGTCACGGTAAATAAAAAAAACGTTTGGCATTTTCATAAAAAAAGTAAAAGCTTAGTTAAGTACCACACAGTCTCCCATTATATATCAAATAAACACTAAATTGTATAAACACAATAAATTAACTAAATTTTTAGCTATCACGATTTATGAGATGTATCTCATCCAGGCTGTAGCCTGGAGACAGACATACAGACAGCGGAGGCTTAGTAGTAGTAAAGTGTTAGCTTCGCTCCTCTTAAAGTTCCCTCTGCCTATCCTGCACGTGACAGGATAAGCAGGGGAAACTGTAGGAATCTAACTTTAAGGCCCTATATTCCCTGCTTTCCTTAACACGCGATGTCTCGAAAGGGCGACATTGCGTGTTGAATGGCGCAACTCGGTGAGGGGAAGTGGGGAAAGTATCTTTGGCTTATTATCAGAGAAGATTTTTTTTTATTTGACAAAAATTATTGATTCACCTCGAATGACAATTGAACTCACAACCTTCACACACACTTATTAAAAAGTTGATACAGAGCCAGTGCAACTATTGTATTATCATTATTTTAAATATATTGAAACAATTCTATCGTATTTGTAAGAATATTCTCGATAAAATTAAGATATATATATGAAGTTTTTTTTTAAATTATCTCTAAGGTCATTCATCTCAGATTGATTTTGGCAACATGCCTATAGGACAGTTATTTATTTATTTATTGCTTTAGAAATACCATCGGCATATTCACAAATCATATTTAGGAAAAAACATAAGAAAGAAAACTTGTACAGTGTGATACACCATTACAGGTACTTACATTTTACAACTTACATGTTAACAAAGGTAACTAAACACTACACTCAAACATTTAATAGAATCTGTGAGAATAAATTCAAACAAAGTGGAGAACAAACAATCATAGATAACAAAAAGGATGTTATAATTAATTGACTTACCAATAACGCTAATATTTTTAAATATTAATTACCAACCAAAACAGTATTTAATTTTTTTTTAAAACTGTCACTACTTAGGCTGTGTATGTCGATGACATGGGAGTCAATTTCATTGTAGGATCTGATACATCGAATTAATGGTGAAAATTTTCCAACATTTGTGCGATATCTAGGAATAGCGAAGGTGCTTTTAATTGGATATCGAGGAATGGTTATCGGAACATATAAATTCATTTGAGATAGTAGCTTTGGAGAATCTATTGAGTTGTGAATGAGCTTATGTAAAAACATTAAATCATTCAGAGACCGCCGTTTCTCCAATGTGTCTAGCTTAAAATGTTTTAAACGCGTTACATTATTATCAGTTATATCCGGCTTATAGTAAGGTAGAAGACTGTGGAGGTAGACTAGCTAACAAAAACAAACGCTACAAACTTAAGACAATATAAGTTCTTCTGACACCCCTTCCTTCCCGAATTTGAGGCACTTAAATTATTTTTTTATCTTCATGTTTGTACATAGTTAACACTATAGGCTCGTTTTGTTTCATTTATTATTGTTCTGTATTGTTTTGCTCAGTGAGTCTTGACATGATACTAATAATGTAATATATACATAGATAGTTATAACGCGTATGTTGAATGCTAGTCCAGTATTTGATTCATTGTAGATTTATGTTAAATTATAAACTGGAGACTTGCAGTTAGATGTTGATATTGTATTATTTTGACTTTAGCGTCTAATAATAGTTAGGAATTCTTTATATAAAAAATATTTACTTTTATGCTATTCTCTCCATAGCAGGATAGATAGAAGAAAACTAATGTTACATATTGTGATATTTTATTCCTCGAAGCAGGAATCGAACTCACATCTGTCGCGTTTACAGTCAGATGCTTCGCTGCTGCAGCACGATAACTTCAACATTTATTACGATAATCCACTAAATTGTACTTTTGTGAAATTATTACTTTGTTTTGTCAACATGTTATTCCCGGAAGCTGAAATAGATCTGCTCATCTGATATATATGAGTTTAGTCTGCTTGCCAAGGTCGGAGTTGTTTGTAACAACGCTGAACAAAATGGGACCAAAGTCCAGGTGGCACGTCACTAGTTCATTCACAATTTCTTTGCAGATGAAAATATAACACAAAGAAATAAAATACATATTATATAAAAAATATAAACTATTTTTTATTTGTTAAAAACTAAATTATATTTAAAATGTAATAATATTATTGCTGAAACATTTTTTTGTTTACTCTGTGGAAACATCGCTGTCAAAGAGGTAGTCAGTCACCTCCAGTTTTGAATCTGTGGTCGAGTATAATTGGCGGGAAAGTGCAAATATTTTAAGTGTGATTTTTTCAATTATAAAACAAGTAATGTTTAACGTTAATTTATTGTGTTTATACAATTTAGTGTTTATTTGATATATAATGGGAGACTGTGTGGTACTTAACTAAGCTTTTACTTTTTTTATGAAAATGCCAAACGTTTTTTTTATTTACCGTGACTCGTATCAGCAGTAAAATTTTATATAACTCCTTGGAATATTTTAAATGCTTGCAATAATGGTAAAGCGTTTTTTTAAATTATTAACATTATTTTTAAAGCGTTAAATAGGATTCGAAATAATAATTTCTAAGACTTTAAAAAAAGAATAAACTAAATAGACTCGTCAACTTTACAATAGTAATTATAGGAAAAATAAATAAGATCGTGACCGTCTTAGCGGCACAGCGTCACTCATAAATGGGTAATGACAGTTGTGGATTCGATTCCTACTTGTGGTGAATGAGTTGTTTATTTTCTTAGATCTGGTAACAAGACAAAGCCACTGGATCTGCAATATATCAGAAGGTGCCTCGAGAATGGAGTGTTTTAACACTATGTTTCTGGCTATCTGCTATGTGAGGGATACAGTGTCAAAAACATAATGAAATAAATATATATATATATATATATATATATATATATATATATATATATATATATATATATATATATATATATATATATATATATATATATATATATATATATATATATATATATATATATATATATATATATATATATATATATATATATATATATATATATATATATATATATATTTATTTCATTATGTTTTTGACACTGTATCCCTCACATAGCAGATAGCCAGAAACATAGTGTTAAAACACTCCATTCTCGAGGCACCTTCTGATATATTGCAGATCCAGTGGCTTTGTCTTGTTACCAGATCTAAGAAAATAAACAACTCATTCACCACAAGTAGGAATCGAATCCACAACTGTCATTACCCATTTATGAGTGACGCTGTGCCGCTAAGACGGTCACGATCTTATTTATTTTTCCTATAATTACTATTGTAAAGTTGACGAGTCTATTTAGTTTATTCTTTTTTTAAAGTCTTAGAAATTATTATTTCGAATCCTATTTAACGCTTTAAAAATAATGTTAATAATTTAAAAAAACGCTTTACCATTATTGCAAGCATTTAAAATATTCCAAGGAGTTATATAAAATTTTACTGCTGATACGAGTCACGGTAAATAAAAAAAACGTTTGGCATTTTCATAAAAAAAGTAAAAGCTTAGTTAAGTACCACACAGTCTCCCATTATATATCAAATAAACACTAAATTGTATAAACACAATAAATTAACGTTAAACATTACTTGTTTTATAATTGAAAAAATCACACTTAAAATATTTGCACTTTCCCGCCAATTATACTCGACCACAGATTCAAAACTGGAGGTGACTACCTCTTTGACAGTGATGTTTCCACAGAGTAAACAAAAAAATGTTTCACCATTAATAATATTAAATTAAAAAAAAATGCAATCAATAAAATAATCATTTATATTTTAATTCTTTGTGTTATATTTTCATCTGCAAAGAAATTGTGAATGAACTAGTGACGTGCTACGTGGACTTTGATCTCATTTTGTTCAGCGTTGTTACAAACAACTCCGACCTTGGCAAGCAGACTAAACTCATATATCAGATGAGCAGATCTATTTCAGCTTCCGGGAATAACATGTTGACAAAACAAAATAATAATTTCACAAAAGTACAATTTAGTGGATTATCGTAATAAATGTTGAAGTTATCGTGCTGCAGCAGCGAAGCATCTGACTGTAAACGCGACAGATGTGAGTTCGATTCCTGCTTCGAAGAATAAAATATCACAATATGTAACATTAGGTTTCTTCTATCTATCCTGCTATGGAGAGAATAGCATAAAAGTAAATATTTTTTATATAAAGAATTCCTAACTATTATTAGACGCTAAAGTCAAAATAATACAATATCAACATCTAACTGCAAGTCTCCAGTTTATAATTTAACATAAATCTACAATGAATCAAATACTGGACTAGCATTCAACATACGCGTTATAACTATCTATGTATATATTACATTATTAGTATCATGTCAAGACTCACTGAGCAAAACAATAAAACAAAACGAGCCTATAGTGTTAATTATGTAAAAACATGAAGATAAAAAAATAATTTAAGTGCCTCAAATTCGGGAAGGAAGGGGTGTCAGAAGAACTTATATTGTCTTAAGTTTGTAGCGTTTGTTTTTGTTACCTAGTCTACCTCCACAGTCTTCTACCTTACTATAAGCCGGATATAACTGGTAACAACTGTCCCATAGGCATGTTGCCAAAATCAATCTGAGATGAATGACCTTAGAGATAATTTAAAAAAAAACTTCATATATATATCTTAATTTTATCGAGAATATTCTTGCAAGTACCATAGAATTGTTTCAAAATATTTAAAATAATTATAATACAATAGTTGCACTCCTGGCTCTGTATCAACTTAAGTGTGTGTGAAGGTTGTGAGTTCAATTGTCATTCGAGGTGAATCAATAATTTTTGTCAAATAAAAAAAATTCTTCTCTGATAATAAGCCAAAGATACTTTCCCCACTTCCCCTCACCGAGTTGCGCCATTCAACACGCAATGTCGCCCTTTCGAGACATCGCGTGTTAAGGAAAGCAGGGAATATAGGGCCTTAAAGTTAGATTCCTACAGTTTCCCCTGCTTATCCTGTCACGTGCAGGATAGGCAGAGGGAACTTTAAGAGGAGCGAAGCTAACACTTTACTACTACTAAGCCTCCGCTGTCTGTATGTCTGTCTCCAAGCTACAGCCTGGATGAGATACATCTCATAAATCGTGATAGGTAATTAATAATAATAATTAATTAATTAATAATAATTATTATTAATTTAATAATTACTTAATTTTCACAATTGAAGCTGAATTTCCATTGCTGCTACAGCAACAAATACTAAAAACTAAAAAAAATATATAAGGGGGATTGCCACGCAATAAACATGTAATAATTTGGTACGTAACCCTCGGTGCGCGAGTAACGTTCGCACTTAACCGTTTTATTTTATGTATTATAGTGGTTCATTGTTATTTCAGAATCGAATTGAGACATCTCCTTATATTTTATGAATAAACAATACCTTATCAAGGCAATAAAGCGGTCTCATTATAAAAAGAACAGAGGAATCCTTGTTTCATAACGATATTGTATTTCCAAGGTCATCTGAGGTCTCCTTTTGCATTTTGCATTCACTGCCTAAATATATATTTAGTTAAAGTTGCCTAAAATCATCATTATTTTTACTATAATATCCTAGTCTTTGTTGAGGATAACATTATCTAAGCTGACTCCGCGTATCCTACGAAGAGATTGCATCTCTATAACATTCTGTTGTAATATATTTTAAATATAGATTTTAAAATGTTATAATAAATTATAAAAGTAAAGTCTACATATATAAGTTAGGTTAATAGGTAAAAGAAGAAGATTTACAATTAAATTATACATTTTGTAATTTTTTGCATGCATTTCTTTAACTTACCGTATTCACTCATTTGACAAAGGTAATGACAGAGAGACAGACAGATATATAATGGTTCCGTTTTCCATTTCGGCGTACGCAACCCTATAACTGAACTAAATGCACAAAGAGTTCAAAGTCACATATTAAACCGACATATATTTAAATGCGACCGGACGCTTGTACTCATTCACATCTAATTGTCTTTATTAACCACAATTATATAATTTTCTTTATTTTATATTTCACGCTTCATCCCGCATATAGCAGGATAGACAGAGAGAACCGCAGCAAACGTCTACGTCAAAATCTAGTATAAATACACTCCGTTGCCTAATTTCTCCAAAAAATTCAAGACATTTCGTGTCAAATGATGGAACTGAACGCCGCGCTTTGTTTCTTGTTTACAGAGTGAGAAAATCAAGACGATCTTTCTTATTCTCGAAAGTATAAACTGTCTTAGTACTAGTAGTTTTTTACTTTCTTCGCCCTTTAAAGCTCACTCACTTTAGATTCACACTTTATCCCGCACATGGCAGGGTAGGCAGAGGGAACTGCAGGGACCGTGGGGACCTAGTGTTAAGACACTCCGTTGCTTAATCCCTGCTTACTTAAATATTTTTGTAGTATAGCCTATAGTCTACAAACCTTACGTAACAAATGGACTATCTACCATCAATAATTATTTAATTCGAACCAGTAGTATACACAATGGAAATAAAACGTATCTACTAATTTTTACTAATTTAGTCCAAAGAAGATAATAAAAGTAAAATTATTATATGGATAAGAACTAAATAAATTTAAGTGTATAAAAGGTGTTCAAAACAAGACCGTTATCGTTGGATAACAATTTACGTCAGAAATAGTGTTTATTATCGAATGTAACCTTGTGTCAAATATCGACGTACAAGAGTAGATATATAATAATATATATATATTATACATATATCTACACTTGTATAAAACTAGAAAAAAAATGACACGAATACATTATTTTTTTAACATACCAGTCGGCGCAAGCCAAAGAGAAAAAAAAATTATTAAGTACGACTTTTGCATTATAAAGAAAAGAAAAAAAAAAGCCATTAAACCTTTACCTAAGCATGGGATGTGTTTGCATAGATTTTGATATTTTTTGTATATACTCATAATTTATTGTTTTCCAAAACTTTGAGGACCGCTGCCACTGATAAAGTCATAGATAAGAAATACATATACTTATAGAAAACATTCAAAAAATTTGAACGCATTTAAAATCGCGCTTTTTGCCGTTTCGAGGTTTTTAAAACGGTGTCAAAAGTAAAGTTCTAGGTCATAAACTCACCTCTCTAAGTGTGCGCAATTAAAACGCTTCCACAAATAATATATAATGATGATAATTACAAAAAGCATTAAATTATTAATACAATACTGAAAAATATCACACGTTGTTATTCTCAAATGTTAAATTATTTGACAGTAATTAAAATATGACATGTGAATAAAATTCTTATTTATTCGTATGTAAGAAATAATTTTGGCAGAGACCATAAATTAAACCATAGGTTATAGAGACCAGATACCATTGACTCGGCGGAACACCACCTGACTGTAGATTCGACGGCAGTGGGTTCGATTCCTCTCGCAGAATGAATTATTATCTATTTTTATGATTTTTCACTGTTAATCCACATTAAAGAGAGAAAAAAATATAACATTTTTATGTTTTCTTTGAGTGTTTTTTCACTTTCATTTAGTTATACTACGTTGTTATATGTACGGTTGTAAATGCACATAAATATCAACAATATTGTTGTATGCTTTCTATAACATTTTACGTTATTAGCATCTCTGTAGGAAGATTGCATATTTTCGCCACCTACAAACTATTACATTATTACAACAAACAATTGTTTGGCAAATGATTTTATTATAGTGATAAAGAATTATGAATATAGAACTAGGAATAGTGAATTTTGTTAAAGTGATATAGCTGCGGATTAGTCTTGCTGCATTCAATTTTTTATTTGGATTTTTAGTATTTTTTAATCATTAATGTTGATCAAACATCTCGAAAACAACTAAATTTATGAGACATTGTTGTACAAGTGGCGGAAGTTTGTCTTTTGCTAATCCAATACCATATATAAGGTCAACAAAAACAAGATTTCAATTTCTTTCAATTACTTATAGCAACCTGCAAACACTTGGGGACGAAACTTTTAAGCGTGTATATTACTATAATTATTTTTAACTACTTCGTTTTCAATGAAGTGTTGAAACCTTAATCATATGCATATGTCATAAAATATAGATAGACGAACGTGACTATCACGTAAATAAGACGCCATTATTACTCGTAACGTGTTTACAAATAGAGCAATTAATATATGTATATGTATATATATATATATATATATATATATATATATATATATATATATATATATATATATATATATATATATATATATATATATATATATATATATATATATATATATATATATATATATATATATATATATATATATATATATATATATATATATATACACTTCTGTATGACGTTTCACGTTACTATGACAACGTCTACATCACTCTCAACGACTCTATAGCATAATTAAAAAAGACGTTAAATCAAGACTTCAAGATATTTTATTATTTACTTTAATATTGCTTATTAATCTATAAGACGTCAAGTTTCCATCTAAAAAGACCCGATCTAAAACCTCGTAAAGCCAAATACTTGAAAAGGACATAAGTATCAAATTGGCGTACGTGTTATAATCATTGTACGCGATGTTCACGTGACGTCGATCACATAACGCCCGACTCCTTGAATCTTGACTCATAACTTGGTCGGTTTCACTAAATTTTTGTATACCAACACAGATTTCCAAGTATCGCTTATTATTGCGCATTTTAGTTTAAAATATCATATAAGGATAATCGCTTCAAAAAAACATGCAAATAAATGGCTTAAGTTTTAAATTTAAAGAACATATACGTTTCTTTGTATTTTTTTTATAAATACATAATAATTCCTCTAAAGAATCTTCTTCTTAAGAAGGTTCTTTTGATTTCAACACTCTTAATATATTTTTAATCTGTAAATTACTAATAAAATTAACTATTTTTTATCTGTGCCATCATCTGCACAGTTCAGTGGAAATAAATAAGGGTATATGAAACTGTGTTTGATATATTCTTAAAGTCCGATGTAAGTCAAGCAAGTAGTTACTAAAAATGCTTATACCGGGTTGTATTGCATCAAAAACTAACAGTCCAGCATAAATATCCAATAAAAATATAATATTTTTTAATCACCAACTACAAAGTTCTTGAGAATAGTTTATTGACACGAACAAACTCTTCATGTTTATAATATAACCTAAAATGTACTTTGCTTTTATCATTATATCATCAGTGATTGAAACTGTTTTTTTATCATTTTATCACCAGTGATTATAGGGGCTGGTGATCAATCTGATGATGGGATTAGAAGGTTGTATGTATTGGTAAAGCTATAGAATTTGAGCCTTATACATACAATATCATATATTATGTTAATTTAAAAAATTCTGATCGTTTTACATTTTAATTTTTTTTTTCAATATTTCTTACAAACGGAAGCTAGCATTAAATAAATAAAAGGCACATTATTGACGTGATATGTTTTTATAAATACGACGTTATCGCTCTTTTATTGAAAGCCTAATCGTAATTATGTAATCCATATCAACTGCTTATCAAACACCTTGAGTGAAGAGCAAAAATATCTACATAATATTTATATATTTGTCTGGCTTTCTATATATTACTTGTGATATATATATATATATATATATATATATATATATATATATATATATATATATATATATATATATATATATATATATATATATATATATATATATATATATATATATATATATATATATATATATATATATATATATATATATATATATATATATATATATATATATATAATAAAATTTTAAGATTCAAAATAACATAATGTACACTTAATGAACTAAATGCAGCGTTGAACTACGCTAATTCAAACCGAGTCACCCGGTCCTTTTCGCTTTTGCTATAGACTAAATTTAAAAAATCTCTTTATTTTTTTATATTTTAGATTGTGTAATGAATTCAAAATACACAGTTAAACAATATTACAACGGGAAATCCCACAATTTTGTTTCAAGGGCGGGATTTGTTTTGTTCAATTGTTTTTCGCATCCTACTTCACTCAGCCGATTTTGCAATTTTGCCATTAAACAAAAATATTAAAACCAGCAACTAAGTATTACATTTATCATGCGTTTATATATTCTATGGACACAACCACTGATCTGTTATTAGTATGATATATATTTTTTTACTATCTGTATATCTTTTGAAAATTACTGATACGCAATAGAAAGACCTTGCATCAAGTTTGGAGTGATAATAAAATATTATTGTGAAAAACATGTTTGTTACAATAATTCTAATAACACTATCAAAAAGAAATGCGCAGACGCAATAGGTTTTTTATCTTAACCCAAACCACAAATATAATTGGCTGATGTTTAAGCACACGAAAATTGTTATTTTTTAAATAATATATTTTTTGTAGTATTGTGATTTATTTCTTTATTTTTTATATTATTTTTTTTTTAGCTTCAGCTGTATCCCGCACATGAGCAGGGTAGGCAGAGGGAACTGCAGGAACCATACGAACCTAGTGTTAAGACACTCCGTTGCTTAGTCCCTGCTTTTATCCGTCCCCGCTTTCCGCCATTTTCGAGGCATTGCGTGTTGAGTGGCGGAACTCAACGCCGCGCTTTGCCTAGTTTGCCAGAGTCAAGAAAATGGAAATAGAAAAATCCATCTTCTCCGACTGGGGATCAAACCCAGAAACCGTCGCGTTACAGGCAGACGTTGCGCCTCTGCGCCACGACGGTATATAAATTGTAATAATATATAAATTGTTATTTTTTTAATAAGATATGTATACACATTATCTTTTAATATCTATATATTTTAACACATCGCTAACATATAATAAAAGATGTTTAATTAAGTAATTAAATACTTCTTCTTCTTGTTCTCTTTAATTACAGATAATAAAATAAATAAAACATATGTTTGTTAATATCATGGACATGACATATGTCAATGTCAAAAATGTACCACTGTGTGACGTGATACACACGTTGCCATGGCAACGAGTACTTTACGTGACAGCACCTTATCTAGTATATTAGTATATAATATACTTATATGTATAGTTAAACATTTAAATGTATATGTACTATATATACAATTCAATGTTTAAACAAAAAAAAACATTTTTACTAACAAGTCAGTCAGTCATTATTTGGTTAGCATATTGGTCATACATATATACAAGTAAATATACAAAATCATTCACCTACAAAGTGATAATCATTTTAACAACAAATGTTATTTATATCGTTACAATAAAACCTTTCTAAGCTATTTATTCTCGATACAAGTGTTTATTGACATCTAATCCACCTTGGTTCATTTGCGATTGATAGTGTAAACAATTGATTTGACATTATTTACGAGGCAAATAAATAAGTATTATAGTTTACTAGGTCCTCCTCCTGACTTCGAACGAGCTTCAATGGTGATAATAAATGCAGGATCTTGTTACTTGGGTTATTATTAGTTAATGCTTAAATACTTATATATTAAGATTCAAATAAATTCGGCAAGTATCGTGTTATATTGACTTGACACGTCACCACTGCAAGAGACCAGTGTTAGAATATTGGAAATAAAAAGACGGAGATTTTCTCTACAGCATTAAATATCCTTTATTGAATTACGAAAATAAGACAGATACAACTATGGAAATATCATTAGCTAAAAGTGGACTTGTCTCTTCTTCCAGCCAACCAGTGAAAGTGGACGAATGAAAGCATAGAGAAGCGAGAAGATCGATAAATTCAATATATATAAAGGTTAAATAAAAAAAAATAAAGAAAAAAGTCAGAATACTACAAAAAATATAATATATTTCAACAATTTGATAGTACAAAGCGCGGCGTTTAGTTACGCCACCTGCTAAGTTGGACATATCTCCCAAAATGTCCCAAGAAAGCTTTATTTAGCATTATATATGCAACGAATGCATTGTAATGTTTCCCTTGACGACGTTACCTTACATTGACCTTAAAATTATTGCGATTTTCCTCATTTACCCGAAGGTTTGACATGCGGTGTTCCGCAAGTATAAAAAAGTATAGATTACACTACACATGTATACACTAAGCTAAGGCTGTTAGTTTTTTTTATAGCTTCACGCTTTATCCTGCACATAGCAGGGTAGGCAGAGGGAACCGCAGGAACCGTGGGAAACTAGTGTTAAGACACTCCGTCTGCCCACTTTCTGGATTTCAAGGCTATGCGTATTAAGAGAGTGAAGTCTATAGTGATCATACAAAATAGATGTTGAAAATATTAATTAAATATTTCACATATACATAGTTATTGATAACTCGACGTACTCTTGAAGAGGATGTATATATGGTCTTGACAAACTGATCAGGCTCTATAGTTAGACGCAATCGAACCTTTTTTTTAGTTTTTCTCTTTTATTTGGTTTTTTTTTCTTTTTCTTCGCTTAGTTTAATCTCTTCTTTAGTTTTTTTATTAATTTATTTTTCTATACAAATATTAATATCAAACCTTGATGTCATGATTTATACGTAATTACAATATTGTCGTATATGCGATTTTTTTATTAACTAGAATATTGATTATGAGATCTTTTTAAAATATTTTTAATTAAATTATTAAGTCTAAATGTATTTTGAATGAAAATAATAAAACGGTGGAATAAAATACTTAAAGAAAACATACAAAAATTTGAACGCATCGAGATTTGAACTCGCGCCTCTTGCAAACTGTAAAAGAGCTCTGACCGCTAAGCCATGCGTTATCTATCACGCCGCGTAGTAATTCTTATATGCTTTATACAACTTATTTCGTTGTTAGCATCTCTGTAGGGAGACCTTTATAAATTTCCGCTATCCAAAGATCATCACGAAGAACAATCATTTGGCGAGAGAACCGGTTCAAATTCAACTCAAATTTTCTTATTTTTTTTTTTCATCCTTAGTGTTAACAATTATTAAAAAAAAATAAAAATATCAAACCTAAACTTTACATATAGCCAACAAAAATTCAACTAAATCAAGCAAAAGATTATGTAATTCGTCCGGACAAAAACTGCGTCAGGACCACGTAATATTTGTGTACAAAATAAATTTAAAAAATTAATATATTTATAAGATGCCAAGTGGTATTGTGACGACAATATATTAAATTTATAGCGCGCAAGTCTTTAAATATATATGTCTGTACATATGTAACATATATATATGTATACGTCACATTGGACTATGGACTCGACACTCCTGAAGTGTTTATCGTGACGACATTTAGTTAAGACTGTAAAGAAACCAAATAAAAAACACAAAGTCAACAAAATAATTAAGAAATAACAAAAAAAAAATAACATATAGCGGTAAACATTATATATTAAAATTGATATTGGTATTAATTTTTTTTAAGACGTTGAGCATAGACAAAAAAAGCACATTATTTTTTGATATAAATTGTTTTTATTATTATTTATTATCTTCAGATCTTGTTGGTTTTGCAAGACAACATGTAAATTTGTAAGGTTGCCATCCTTGGAACAATGGACACTTTTAAAATCTGATCGTGAAAAAACATTATATTTAGTAACAAACGGTATGAAACAAAAAAAGTCCCATAATATTTACTTAAACGATAGAAATGTTACATATACGTTAAATTTGGCTTGCGTCTAATGCAAACTGAAATAAAAGCATTTACCTATATATAGATACGTATACGAGTGCAACATGACGACATACGGGAAGCTGTATCACAGGTGACGTCCGAACCAATTTATCTCCTCGCTAGTTAATGAATGACTGCCGTATGTGATGACGAAAATAGAAAATACCTAAATTATATATGACATAATTATATATATTTATGTTTTTTTTCAATTTAACACTTTGTTTTGCAAATATGAAATGTCAAAACACTCCCTGAGTTCGTCTTGTCAAAGCGGGGAAATTCTTCTTTTCCTATAGGAAATTAGGCCAAAAATCATGGCATCTCCACTATTTTCACATTTTGAGTTTGAATATGAAACATATTACATAATTATTGTGTAAGTTAATTTAAGTAATTTGTTAGAAAAAGAACATACTCCTATAGCACCATTACGATATTTATTTTTCATATAAATTATTAAATAACGTATAAATAATAATTAAACTCAGCGGAATTCGAAGTCACGGACAGCCCCTTGGACACCTTCCAACCACGTCCACTTTGCTGTTTTTTTCTTTCATTAGTGTAAAGCATTTAAATTGATTAACACAAATTAATAGTACTTCGCTTCGTTTTATTTGTTTAACACTTTTTATGGATGGTAAGGCTAGAAATATTTTTTTTTTTTAAATAGGTATATGACTGAAAAAAGCGCGCGCAACTGTCAAGTGTCAAATGTCAATGTCAAGCAAATCCAATTAGCTAACGTGTAGAATTCGTTTAATAAATTATCAATTAAACTGTTCAACTTCGAATATCGGCCATATTTTTCACCAATACGCCTTTTCGAGATCCATAAGACGGTACGTAAAATTCTTTGTTAAAAACTCGGCTCTCTAAGAGCGCGCAATTTAAACAATTACACAAATAACATCTGTCGTGGCGCAGTGTCAGTGTCTGCCTGTAAATGCGACGGTTTGCGATTCCCATTCGGAGAAAATGGATTTTTCTATTTCCATTTTCTTCGCTCTCAACACTAGGCAAGCGCGGCGTTGAGTTGAGTCAAGCAGGGATTAAGCAACGGAGTGTCTTAACATTAGATTCATATGGTTCCTGCAGTTCCCTTCGCCTACCCTGCAATATGCGGCAATATACCCTGCAATATATATATAAAGCGTGAAGCTAAATAAAAATAACAAAATTAATTTTTATTACCAAAGATAACAAGCCACACACACGGTTATCTGACCTTAAACTAGACTAGCGCTATTGTGATAAGACAATTGATAAACACTTATAGTGGACCTACCTATCTGATAAATACAATAAATGGTAATCAATCAAAAGATTTTTAACTTTAAAGAGTACTAAATAAATATTAATATAACACGTTCCATACTTCCCCAGCTTTATCAGACATTAGGTAGAGCAAAAAAAACCAATATTATTTCTTCGATTTATTTTTTATCTAGTCCCCAAAATTATTTAAGTACCTTTTTATTCCGACTGGGTTTGAACCTGTAACCTGTACCCAGACACTGCCAGTCAGTCGCTGTATAGCAAAGCCCCAGCGGTCTCAAATATAGGGATCAAGTAACAACATCTAAGAATGTTATGAAAAATAATTCGAGCCAACTAAAAATATTTTAACCAATCGATAAACTTAATTAAATATAAATCTTTTTTAGCTTCACGCTTTAGTAGGGTAGGCAGAGAGAGTCGCAGGGAGTGTTAAAACACTGTGTCCTCCACTTTCCTTTTGAGACTTTTGCGTGTTGAGTGGCAGAACCTAACGCCTCGCCTGCATAATTACTAGAATGATCGAAATGTAATAATCCATCATCCTCGAGTTAAAATCGAACCACCATACCATTACCATACAGCGTTTACAGTGGTCTATAAAAAAATTAAATTGAAAAATATCATTAATAATCTGTCGACATTTGAGAAAAGTCTAAACCTGCCAAACCACATCAGAGGACAAAGCTCTTTATCTAAAAAACCTAAATATTTATTGACTTCAACCTTTTCCTATCGCCTCGTAGCACCAATTGTCTGACACCTTAGCGTCTTTATTTGACTGACATTGACCTAGAGCTAGGTGGCGACCGGCCAAAAATACCGTTTGGCTCTCACTAATTTTCGATACAAAATATCTTAATGTAACGTACGCAACGCTTACATTCTAAAGAAAATCTATGCTATTCTTAAGACGTATCTTCCACTTTAAGAACCGGAGTAACTTTCCATCGTTTATACTACTCTTAAAACAAATAAATCATATTTTATCAATTTACAGCGTCAGGACAAACTAAGAACTTACCAGAACATTGTGGCTTAAAGTGATAAAAGGCTGTAATAGAAGTGGGTTCGATTCCCTTTTGGGTAAATGGGAAAAAAAATACAAAAAAGCGTGAAGCTAAAAAAGTCAACTGAGTAAAGTAGCAGAAAATATTCAATATGATTTAATGTTCTGGAAAATGTGAGAGATCTCATACAAGATTGTTTTAACATTGACATTTTCTCATCGAAAAAACCTAGTGACCTGAGTGACATGTTTCTGTACTCTCCACTATAACATCTCTCTCTCTCTCTCCCTCTAACTCTTAATATATTAAATAATTACAAGTAATATTATCCAAAACAACTTATTATTAACACAATATTACTACATAGCACGCCTAGTATAGAATTCAGTATATATCTATAGCCTATTGTTATCTTCACTTTGCCCTAATTCTAGGAATACCTGATAACGGAAACTTTATCGATACGGTCTAAGTCTAAATAAATATATATATATATATATATATATATATATATATATATATATATATATATATATATATATATATATATATATATATATATATATATATATATATATATATATATATATATATATATATATATATATATATATATATATATATATATATATATATATATATATATATATATATATATATATATATATATATATATATATAAAACGGCACGTTGTCGGAGTGTTTAACTAATTAATATTAAGTCCATAATATTGACAGTTTTTCTATAGAAAACTTGGAAAAATTAAATAAAAGTAAAAAGATTCTATTCTATTGATTTTTAATGAGTTGAGTGGAAATAAAAATTTCTTAGATATTTTGAGAATAAAATATTTATCTTTATGATTTTTTTTTAGTTAATAATCCACTCTGAGCATACAAAAATACTTAAAGAGTATTTATTTGGATTATGGATTGACAATGCAGATAACCAAGCTACAAGAAGTTTGACGTTTGTGAAGTAATCACAATAGGTTTAAGGAAACCTGGCTGAGTTTGTTGTGGGCTCTTCTCACCAGGCCGCGCTTGGAACCCTCGTAACTTTAGTTTTAAGTCGTGGAGTGTGTAGGTTTCAGAGGGGCTCAATTCGATATTTATTATCAAATTGGGCTCCTCTGACATTCCTCAGTTCGCTCTATCTGACGTACACATGTGATCATCTTATTGATTCTAAGTGGAAAATAAATAAATAAATAAATGAATGCACGTTAAAGCTTGAATTGAAAGCACCAAAATCTCTTTTTATGTAACCAAATTTATATATTTTTTACTGTCAAACACTTATAGCTTCACGCTTTATCCCTAGCGGGGTAGTCGGAGAGAACGAAGCGCCAAACGCTGCGGTATCTGCATACCTCTTTCGCCCCGTCCACTTATTAACCTCTTCATATATGCTCTCTCTCTAGGTCCTCATACTTTTAACGTGACCTTCCTCCAATATCTTCAATATAGTGTTTTCGAAAGTCAACCGAGGTCTCCCCTTACCTCTCTTACCACTCACTTTTACTTCATATACCTTTTTCACCATTTTTTCATCAAACGCCCAAATCACTATCTCTTTTTTACTCTTCTCTTTTTCAGACAAGGCTATAAAAATAATTTACTTCACTAAGCGAAAACCGAAACCCCACTGTCACTCACCAATGACGTTTAAAATGAATAAGACGTAATCGGAATTTTCACTACGTATTACAATGAAATAGGTCAAAAGTTAGATAACCCATTAATAAGGAGTTCTAAAGTCTACATTAACGCTATCATACTAAATAACTATTTTTTTTTGTTTTTAGCTTTACGCTTTATCCCGCACAAGGCAGGGTAGGCAGAGGGAAATGCAGGAACCATACACACCTAGTGTTAAGAGACTCCGTTGCTTAGTCCCTGCTTTCTCCGTCCTCGCTTTCCGCCTTTTTCGAGGCATTGCGTGTTTCGTGGCGGAACTCAACGACGCGCTTTGCCTAGTTTCCAGAGCGAAGTAAATTGGAATAGAAAAATCCATCTTCCCCGAGTAGGAATCGAATCCTCAAACTGTCGCGTTTACAGGCAGACATTTACGCCTCTGCGCCACGACGGTCCTCAACTAAACAACTAATAATATTAGTTATAATTAACACAAGTCACATACACTTGGTTAAAGAGTACGCCTTTGTTTATATGTGACGAGCTGCTAGAATACCTACTTGCTGTTTAGTTATCAACATATGTATCACTAAAACATATATATGTACAAATTACATATATATGTCATAATATAATATGTATGTCGATATAGTCATAATAAAGTGACATATTACGTCATAATATGTGTATAAATTACACATATGTATATGTCAATAAATGTATGTTGATGCAGTCATAACAAACTGAATTATATTTCTTTTTATAGAATTGTGGTTTGCGCCGTTGATATTTAGCATTCCAAAACTAAAATGACCTAAATAAAAAAATGTTAATTTTAAGTTAATATACAAAGTATATCTGACACGGCGGCCGTTATCAAAACTACTTATAGGGGAAAATATTTCAAGGCTATTTACAAAAAACTAGTTCACAATTATCAATAGTTTAGACACAGAAGCATTTTTCCCATTTCACGATATTTATACGTGCTGTGTAACGTGTAAGGTAGTCATAATTAAATACGAATGACGTATAGACCTCGTACTACAAAAATACTATCAAACGTTGTCAATCTGTCACCTTTCTTTAAAAAAAATAACCTAACGAGAAAGAGATATATCTCTTTCCCGCTCTCACAGTACAGTGTAGCCTTGCGTCATACTTGAGAAGTGGTGCTTTATTTTGGAACAATAATTTAATTATTTATTTTGTTTGAAAAAAATATTTTTCTAATTTTAAAATTTTTCTTGTTTTGTAATTTTACCAAGTTTATGAAGGCGAGTAAATATTATGCTTTAAATGTCGCGGTAACATACATATCCTGTATGTTTGAATATTCTATAATTTCCACTTTAAATTACGAGACGAGACCTTCTCTAATTTTTTTATGAGAAGGTAAGCAATAAGGTCTATGCCTTTCTTCGTCAGATTTCTTCATCAGAGTTCCAAATGAACTGAAAACGGATAAATAATAAAGTTATCTAATATTAAGTTCTTAACACGTATTAATACTTCGTTAAAACTTATTTTTATATTTGTAACACATACATATAGCTAAGATATCTCTTTTAGAGTAATACCGAGTTGCAGAACAAGGAAAATGGAAATAATTTAAACTCCCCGACGAGGATTTGAACCCGTAGTCGTCGTTCAAACAATCAGAAGATGAAAAGTCAAAATATAATAAAAATAAGAAATTCCAAAGCTAAGTCCACTTAATTCATCTACATTTTTCACATGTAAATTAAAAAACGTATTAATTATTATGCATCTACGAATACAATCAACATAATGCGTAGAAAAAGGTTACTATTGTTAACAAACAATGTATGTAATATAATTACCATAACATATATAACATCTTCATATATTGTATATGTATATGCATATGTATATGTATATGTATATATGTTTGTCTATAAAATATAATAACTTTGTTGCATAGCTAGATAATAAAAGACAATAACACGCAAAAAACAATTCAGAAAAAAAAGATTATATGTATGAACGGGAGTCCTTTTGCTTTCATACCTCTCTGTCCCGCAACCTTGTAATAAAAGAAACTACATATTGAGGCATGGTTAAGATGCATGGTAATAACGAAAAAAAAGTTACAAAAAATTTATTTATTTGCATTATTATTACACGGTTTTTTTTAGTTTCACGCTTTATCCCACTCGAAGCGGGGTAGGCAAAGGAAACGGCAAGAACTTAATATTAAGACACTCCGTTCTCCATTTTCCACCTTCAGAGGCATTGCATATTTAGTGGCGAAACTCAATGGCACGCTTGCCTAGTTAACAGAGCGAAAAAAATGGAGATTAAATAATTCATCTTCCTCAAATGGGAATTGAACCTACAAAGGGGACGCGTAAACACAGACGTTGCGCCTCTGCGTCACAACAGTTTTGACATTTAAAAAGAAAACTACTTGGAAATTGTACTTAAACAGATTTTTCTTAAGCGTAAAATATATATCTTAAACGAAAGTTCCTCAAATTCTAATTATTTTGACTAAAAAATTGCCAAAATATCAAAAATTATATTATTTCCAAAAAATACAATTTATTAAGTTATACCTCTTTCATTTTGAAATTGCGATATGTTATCTATACTTGTTTCAATAATATTATATATATATATATATATATATATATATATATATATATATATATATATATATATATATATATATATATATATATATATATATATATATATATATATATATATATATATATATATATATATATATATATATATATATATATATATATATATATATGTATATATATATATATATATATATATATATATATATATATATATATATATATATATATATATATGTATAATATAAAAGTGAGAGCAAAACGAGCCATATGGTGTAGAGTAGCATTACTCATTTAATTTACATACAAGCTAATAATATCAATGTAGGTCAGAGTTAGAGACGCCAGGCTGTTTTGTTTGGAGGCAGCCATGTTTTTGTCTATGGATATTATTTTTTTAATTATATAACTTTATTTATTTTTTTTTTAAATCTTCTTCATCTTCTCTTATCTTAATAATTTCTACAAACTAAATTTTCTCCATACCCTCTTTAACTTACAAATTTTATTTTCCTATAACAGTGTGACTTTAATACTATTTTGCTACTTAAAAACAAAGGAGGACCGTCGTGGCGCAGAGGCGCAGAGGCGCAACGTCTGCCTGTAAAGCGACGGTTCCCAGAAACCGTTCGATCCCCAGTCGGGGAAGATAGATTTTTCTATTTCCATTTTCTTCGCTCTGGAAGCTAGGCAAAGCAGTCGCGTTGAGTTCCGCCACTCAACACGCAATGCCTCGAAAAAGGAGGAAAGCGGGGACGATGAAAGCAGGGACTAAGCAACGGAGTGTCTTAACACTAGGTTCTCACGGTCCCTGCACTTCCCTCTGCCTACCCTGCCATGTGCGGGATAAAGCGTTAAGCAATAATAAAAAAAAACTATTTAATTTTTTTTAAAAAATTTTCTTCTCTTGTCTTAATAATTTCCACAAACAAAATTTTCTCCATATCCTCTTTAATTTACAAATTTTATTTTTCTATAACAGTGTGTTTTTAATACTATTTTGCTACTTAAAAATAAAAAAAAATACACTGTATTATCGTATATAAGCTTGGATTAGTATAACAAATGCAATAGTAAACATCGTTGTATCTTTAATATACAGTACTTAGTAGACAGTACATGTTGTTGTGTCAAATTAATAGGATTATTTTTTTATAGGTTCACGTTTTATCCCGCGTATAGCACGGTAGGCTAAGGTAAACTAGTGTTAAGACACTCCGTTCCCCGCTTTCCGCCTTTTTTGAGGCATTGCGTGTTTGTGAGCTTCTGTGGCGTTCAGTTCTTGCGGAGCTCAACGCCGCGCTTTACCTAGTTGCTAGAGAAAATGACAATGAAAAAATTCATCTTCCCCGAGATAATCGAACCCACAAGCTGTCGCGCTTCTGCGTTGTTAAAAAATATAATTTCTTTTCATATAAATGCTGCAGTTGGCAACATTGGAAGATTTTCCCCATATTGGTAGACAAAGTGCATCATTGAGTTCCACCATTCAACATACAATGTCTCAAAAGAGGATAAAGGGAAACAGAAATAATTTTTACTAGGTGCCTAATAACATACTAGCAAGTCCTTTTACTAAAGAAGCTAAATTTTTGTTTAGTGAAATTACTAAGCTGTGTAGACAGTAATAAGTTTTCGTTTTTAGTATAATCTTTAGAGATTAAAGACCTTCAAATTTAAAAGAGCAAAAAAAAGTAGGTGTCTGCCATGTTAAGAAAAGCATACATGTTATTTAAAAAAATAATTTTATCCTAAATTTTCATACAGAAATCATGGTAACAATACTAACACAGCTATTGTTCAAAGAATGAGTAACATAATATGCTTTGCATATGACAATAATAAACAATATATACATAGATATAATGTCTTTATATTTGTATATGTAATGGCTTTTCAAATTAAAAAAAAAAAAAAATATAATCTATTTTATTTATATTTATAATCTATATTATTATGTATTAATTATATTTAATCTATGGACTATTTAAGCATTCTGATGTGTATATGTATTTAATTTTGTAAATAATTGGTCTGTATATTTGTCCACACATATCTCAGAAATAAAGTTATATTAGGATTTATATTTAAATGAGGTTTATTATAATTTTAATAAAAGTAATTTAATTTTTTTTTTAAGGCAAATTGGTAAATATGAGATATTTTTTATGCCAAAACAAAAACAGTCTGTAGACATAAATAGAAGTTAAAATAACTTAAGCACAGAACTAGTTTACAACTTTTAAAAGTACTAAATATTAAAAAAAACAACTACCATATACACATGTATTGTATGTATATACTTCACTATATTTATTAAAGCTTTGTATACATAAAGACAGCATTTAAAATAATTTCAACAAATCCATCCTAATACCTACCCAGTAGTCAATTGAAATTAAAAGTTAGAACAAAATATGTTGGATTTGGAAATAACTACTACATTTCATAATTGAAATTTAACTTTATATTTAAACTAGGCTTAAACACAGTCAATACTACCACTATTTTTGGTTTTTATCTTAGGCAATATATACAATCTCACATATCTATATGTAAATATGTATATAGTATATGTATGTTATAACAATTCTGAATAATATAAATATTACATTTAGTAAGATATGGTTACTATAAAATGAATGAATTTTGATATTTAACCACTGATATATAAACATTATAGTGAAGAAAACATGTTTATTTTATTTTTCTTTATCTCATGTCGTTAATTACATAACATTATGATTTGCTTAAAATTACTTTTGAACCAATTTATATATATTTAAGAAAATATATATATATATATATATATATATATATATATATATATATATATATATATATATATATATATATATATATATATATATATATATATATATATATATATATATATATATATATATATATATATATATATAGTAAAGTTTTATTAAGGACTAATGGACTAACTAAAAATATTTATTTATTTTATATAATATTGCCGATAATTCTTCTTAATGAATAGACAACTAGTAATTCCTCAGATAAATATGTTTCTTATTTAACATACTCTTCCTTCAATTTAATGAATTAGTATTAAAATGTATAAGATATTTACCAGACCTTTTTTAACTTAAACATTAACAAAACTATAATGGTCCAAAGTTTCATTAGTACAAAAAAGAAACACTATTATTTTGTAACATAATATATTATGATTATATATTTGATTTTAATTGAATAAAATAATATGTAAATTGTACTTTTTTAAATTTGATTCATAATATAAATAAAAACAACAATAATGAATAAAAATATCATTACTTTTTTATGCCTGATTCTCAATGAAATAGAATTGTATTAAAAGAATAGATTCTATTCATAAAATTCAATGTTAAATATTTTTTACAATTTAAAAAAAAATATATAACTTAAACAATCTATACTCAAGATATTTTTTATACATAGTAGTTAAATATTGTAAGAAGCTTAAAGATAATGAAGAATACAAAACAACAATTGTTTAGAATTTATTATCTTGAAATAAAATATTGTCCACATAATTATATAGTATGTTTATACTATATAATAATTATGTGGATGTAAATTGCTCATGATGATATAACTAATACGAGATCTGTTACAATACTTTAGTATGTTACTAATTTAGTTACTTGTGGAAATAATAAATTGTAACATAGTTTTTACGCAAAGTATCGCAACCTCCGTGACCTTGTCAAAACTATAAGACAGGTTAAGCTCATTACGTCTTCTATCCATAAATAAAATTAAATACAATTAGAAATTGAGATATATGAAATGAGCTATATTTATGCGAAAAGATTTCGACCTTGACGATATAATAACATAAGACAGTAATCGATTAGCGGTATTGCAATATATATTACAAAACAATACGACAAAAACTTACCAAAATCAATAAACTGCTTTATAGAAAGCGGCGATGGGTTGAATTGTGAATAAAAGTCCAGCATTTTGGTAACATTTGAGAAAATTGTGCCCGCCAATCTCATTTTTATTTTTTTATTATTATTTTTTATTATGACACAAGTATAACTCAATAAAGTTCACGAAAAATATTAATGAATTAATATCACTCGATATTAAATATACACATAGTGAAAATTAAACACGATTAATATATAATAATCACTGAATTGTTTCAGGTAACGTGAACCCATGAGGACGTTAAATATTCTACTATAGACTCGACAGTCGACTTTATCAAGAGCGAACAAACTCGAAATCTCGTACGCAATTCGCGAGCAGTCAATGACACCTGCTTAGTGATACCATCTTCTTATTGTTTTTGATAAAATTGTAAACAAAATATATTTTTATTAGGTGTTCATAATGTTTGAAGGCTATTTATGTATGTTTCGTTATATATTATTACAATTAAATTGCAGACATGTTATTATTGATTAAAAATATTACAAGTGTCTCAAAAAGCAGTTTTAAATAACTGAAAGAAAAATCATATATTGCTTTGCATATTTATATAAAACAGTAAAAAGGGTCAATTTCTTTTTTTAAGAACATAGCAAGTTGAAATCATGTCGATTTTACAGTTTTATATTGATTTTTTTTAATTTTTGTATAAGTAACAAAAGAGCGATATTTATTTAATTATTTATTATTTGTTTCGTTTAATCAGTATCCTATTTTTATAGTATAGTGGCGCTATTTCTTATATCCTTCCATTTGCTGTTGTAGCGCGACCTCATTTAGTTCTTTCTTCTTCTTCTTCTCTTTATTTATGGCGTTTCGAGCGTGCCAGTTGAGCACAATTCACTTCGCCAATGTATTTAGTTCTTTAGTACTCCATACTATTACGCTCTATATTTTTTAATTTTTTTTTATGTCATACGTCGCATTTGATTATTGACATTACGAATTACAGTGTTTATTTTTAATTTAATTTTATTTTTTGTGTTCTAACAATGTATTTTAGTCTGGACTAACGTGTATACAATATATTATAATCTAATTATTAATATACAGCTAAAATGTTTCATTAATAATAAACATTTGGATGAAATATTTACTTAATTTAACTTTGCAAACAAAAGGCAATTTTTGCCGATATTATCAAACAGTGAGTAAGCCTACTAGATTATGTATACAATATATAAATTAATTTAGACTAGCTTAAATTAAGTAAATTTCAAATTCTCTGTCCAGATGACCAATAAAGTTTTTGTATATGGTACATTAAAAAGAAATGAACCAAATCATCATTGGCTTACAAATCCAGAACATGGAGTTGGGAAATTTTTAAGTGAAGGCAGAACTAAAAATAAATACCCGTTAATCATTGGAACCAAATATAATATACCTTTCTTATTATTTAGTCCTGGTACAGGGTACAATGTTAAAGGTAAAATTTGTATTTTTTATTTCTAACAAATGAACCTTATTAATAGCATTTCGATGAAGTTTTAAACAGTTTAGTTTTTAATATTTTATTTATTATGGCAGAAGTGTCATTAAAATGTAAAAAAATAATTATTATTTCAATTCAAACTTGTGGGAATGACTTATTTTCATTTTCTCATTCTGGTTACAACATCCAAGGCTTGCCTTACATTGTTCTCGTATGTATCAGGAAAATTAATAGTACCTAGTGTTAAGAAATGGAAATGTCCATTTCTTACTTTCCAATCAATTTCCTGACATTGTAAGGTCAGTTAGCTTAATGTTGTGCTTCATCTTCTGACTAAAGCAAATATTTTGCCTAATAGAAATCCAAACAAATTGTTGAAAATGAACTTCTTCAATGTTCAACAAAATAAAACTTCATATTTTCAAATAATAATAAAATTTAATATTTTCTATGTGTTTATTTTTTTTTTGCAAATAATCTATTATAAAAGTATCTTTCAGGTGAAATTTATGAAGTTGATGAAACAATGCTCAGTAAACTGGACATATTAGAGGACCATCCTAATTATTATGTTAGGGAAATTGATGAAATTATAATTAGCAAAGGGTGAGTTGCATAAACTATTCTCATATTAATAAATAAATAAATTAATAATAAAAAGGGCATTTAACTCTGGAAATCAAAAAGATTATTACAAAAATTAATCTAAATTGTATTTGAGATATCATTTCACATTGACATTCTAGAATTCTAACCGCAGGCCTATTCTCATATTATATAGTCAATTAATATTTTTTAGTTGAATGTGCTCTTTGAATCTTAAGAAGTATTAAAAAAATACACTAGAACTTTAAGTCTCTCACTGAGCAGTAAATACTTCTTCCAGATTTTAAAAACTACTTGTTATGTCAATCGTAACTGTAGGTGGAAGTTATAAATTTAGAATTTATTAATAATTAAATTCATAAGAAAGTAATTTGAATTAATTTCTTACATTTATTTGGATTTTATAATAATCTTGTATCTTTTATATGTTATTTTGATTACTTGTCTTTAACCTTTTAACTGCATTAAGTCAGATCGGACAAGGCGCCTCACTTGCCTAAGGACAGATCTGTCCAGAAACGACACACGCTAAATGTTATAGAATTTATATTCAACATACGGTTCAAAACACATTGCGTTCACAGATCTGTCCTTAGGCAAGCGAGGCGCCTTGTCAGATCTGACTTAGCAGTTAACAGGTTAAGGAATGAATATAAGTAAAAGCTTGTATAAATTTATTCTATACTATATAGATTTCTTTATATGTTGGAATTTTTTGCCAATGGAGGCTGTAGGCTATATCACACCCAGTTACTATTTTCAATGTAACCCACTGGACTCACTATAGGTGTCATACAAAATATATATAAACACACATTAGTATATACACATATATGCTAGTGTAAAATTTAAATTTTATTTACAACCAACAGATCATCAGAACAAGAAACTGTACAATGCTGGGTGTACTTCCTAAAGAATTTCAGACCTGAACTCCTTTCCAAGCCGCTCCTTGAAAATTATTCATCTTTCGGTGACCATGGAATGCGCTACTTAGAAAGGTCCAAAAGAGATCCTAATGATGATTACTATCCAGAAGTTAAACGATAAATTAGTTCTGAGAATATGTTAAATTGGTAAGATATTAGGTTTTTGTGTGTATGTGTTCTTTTTAGGGTTACGTGCTATAGAATTCTAATTTTTTTAAGATTTAGTTCATACAATATAAGTAAAGAATCCGAGACTTGGACATTGATGAATTAATTTACTTAGCAATAATCTAAAATTAATTATGATATTGTTACGGAACCCTTAATGAGCGAATATTACTTGTACTTGACTAGTTTTTTTTGCATAGTTTGGTTTATTTTTTTTTGTTTATTTTCAAAGTAGTGTTGCTAGACTTAAATTTTAATATTTTTTTTAATATTTAATTTATTCTCAGAATATATTATATTTAAATGAAAATTTATTTTTATTTGATTAAAATTTAACCGACTTCAAATAAAATGGTAAGTAGTTATCAGAATGATTTATACATATATGATATTATTGTAGTCCATTTTTTGATCACAAAGCTTCAATTCCCGCTCGTGAGGAATGAATTATTTTCATTTTCTTGTCTCTAGTAAAGGAAAAACGTTGAGTTCTGCCACTCGAAAGCATTACCTCGAAAGGCGGAAACCAGGGAACGGAGTTCCTACCGGTTCCTACGATTCCCCCTGCCTACCTTGCCATGTGCAGGATAAAGTATGGAAGGTAAAATAATAAATATAAGTGGCACATTTTGTATGTGTATGTATGTTTGTCCACAAAATTCTCGAAAACTAAATGTCAATGTTTCGTCAAAATCATTAATTTTGAGATATATATTTTAAGTCGGTTTGATTTTTTTCTTAATTTTTTATTTTTTTAATAATAACTGTTTGTTGCCATGTGTGTGTTAGTTTCTGTACTATTTATACTCTATGCTTGATTTCTTGACACTAAAGTTCTCTCTTATTACTCAGGCGTTGCCATAGCAACCTATATGCTATGTCATATGGATAAGTTTATGTTTTATTAATTTAAAGGATTTCTAATGCATTATTTAAATATATAAATATTGACCAACTGCACTTCTTTGCCATACAAAAGGTGTTTACGACACATTTCATAGTACTTCGTCCATACAATATTTTTATTAGAGACAGGTACATAGCTTCATAGATGAAGAGTCAGAGGGAACGGAGCGCCAAACGCTGCGGTTCCTGTATACCTCTTCCGCCTCGTCCACTGTCATTAACCTCTTCATACATGCTCTCCGGAGAGTCCTCATGCTTTTTACTTGGCCTTCCTCCAGTATCTTCTATACTGTCATTGTGTTTTCGAAAGTCAACCGAGGCCTCCCCTTACTTCTCTTACCACTCACTTTGGCTTCATATATCATTTTAATAAGAGATTAACAATTAATATTTTTATTTACAGCAATAACGAATCAACTATAGAAGATTTGGATGATTACGAACCGTAATAAATTTATAAGTAGTTTTAACTAGTGATAACTTACTTATGTACCTATTATTGTTTACAATTTGAATTATAATTATACATTCTTGTTTTGTTGTTACATTGTATTTTATTTCTTTATACACACAGACACACTCACACACACCCTCACACACACATACACACACAAATATGTTGTGCCTCTGTAACAATTTCAGTATTTTTCGAAATTATAAAGGTATTTTTAGAAATAATCCTATTAAACAGCACTAAATGATAAAACTATAGTTAAGGGTTCTATTTTTATTTTGGGGGATGATCATTTCTCCACTCTGCGAGACAAAACACCGCGTTGAGTTCCACTTATTTAGTGTAAAGAGGGAAGTGGCATCGAAATAGTTCTATTAAAAAAATTAAACAAAAAATGACTACACTAAAAATTAAAAAAATTGTTCCGTTATTTCATGCAAGTTTGATACAAATGAAAGTTTATATTTTACATAATTTCATTTAACCATATAGTTATCTATATAGACTTTCTAGGGATCAGACTCCTCCTGGAAAAAATGTACCTTTGTTTAGATTATAAGTATACTATACTACCGTTTGCACCCCAAATAATGAAGCTTAAATATAATTTGAATTACGTTTTATTAATTAATTAATTAACCTATCACTATTTATTAGGTCGTACGACGAAACAAAGATTTTTACTCTTTTCCTTGTTCCAATACTAATAAAGATTTAATGGATTTAAATATAGTTTTCATTGTTTCATTCTGTTTAGCTTACTTTAACTTTCATTTTTCGTTTATTTAACCTTTAATTTAGTTTGATTCAATAGGTGATGAATTAAACTTATGAAATAAAAGTTAATTTAGATACAAAATAATGCACAATAGAAATGTTAGTTGAACAATTTAACGAAAACGGAAATTTAATTAATAAAGAATATGAACATGAAATAAATAGACAGACATAGAAAAAATTATAAGTTACTTTTAGATATTTTTTTTTTAATTTAAATAACTATTACCACAGTATCGATAATTTTATAATGGCGATTTAGTTTAAAATGCTAACACTAGCAATTTATTTTGAGTATGCCGTTAAACAGAATAAATGTAAAATTTATAAAAAAAGTCATTGCCATTTTTTTTTATACGTCATTTAGGGATTTTGGTAGATAAAAATTAAAAAAACGTAATAAGTAAAGAAATATGGCAACATTGCTTGTCATTTTGTCATGCTTTTTAAAGTTTTATAGGTTAGAAATTTATAAATAAATATATTATCTAGTAATATATTAATCTAAAGCATGTTCTATATTTTAAGTGCTAGCAGTTGAATGTTTTTATTTAAATAATCATTATGGAATTTGCTAGAAAACAACTAGAAAAATACGGTTGGACTGATGGTAATAAATTACAATATATATTATTAACTTTTTAATTGGAAAAAAGTAATAATTCTATCTATTATTCAATCTTTTAATGTTTAAAGGCAAAGGCTTGGGTAAAAAAGAAGATGGAATATCAGAAGCGCTTAAACCAAAACTAAAAAGGAGCATCACAGGTGTTGGTTATGATGCTGCAAAAGATTTCACAGAGCACTGGTGGAGTGAACTTTATAATAAAGCGGCTAGTAATGTTCAGGTATAATAAATGTTATATTTCATTTAGTGTCATTTTCATAGTATGCAATGTCCTTAATTGTCAGTATGGTGGCCTCGCTTTTGTGGAGAATGAAATAAACATATTAAAAAAAATTGTAAATCATACTCTCTTAAACAGTTGCTTAATGTCTTATGTTTCATTTCTTACATAATAGCAATGTATTAAGTATAATAAAATAAACTAAAAACTCCTTTAAGTAACTTTCTTTATAATCTTTATTATATTGCATGTCATGCTATGAATTGATATGCTATAAATATATTTGAAACAACTAAGTATGGGTGAAAATTTTAATTTATAAAGTTCTAGTAAACCTTCTTAAGAATATTTATTTATTCTCCATATAAATTTTCAGGTTGAAGACAATGAAGGTAAAACAAAAAGGATTAAACGGAAAGATGACAATTTTGAAATAACAAATAATACATATCTTTTGAAACATAAAAAGAAATCAAAAAATGCTAATTCAGATGAAGAGTATAAAGACTTCTTCGTCAGAACAGAAGTTTTTGAAAATGATGGGGCTAAGATAGTGAAAGTTCAGGAGTCGGAGTCTAGTGATGAGAGTGATGGTGTAGTACAAATGACAGATGAACAGCTCTTTGCAGCCTGCAACGGCAGGACTGCACATAAGTATGTATTTTCTTTAATATTGCTTCACTTTCTACCGCACATGGTAGGGTAGGTTTTGACATTCCATTCTCTGCTTTCCAGCTTTTTTGAGGCAATACATGTTGAGTGGCAGGACTCAACACCATGCTTTGTTTACTTGCTAGAATAAAGAAATTAGAAATGGAAAACTCCATCTTCCCTGAGTGGGAAACTAACCCTCAAACTATCGCTTACCTCTGTGCTACTTTCTTTAATTCTGTTCTATGTATTAAAATCTATGTTCACAATGTATATAATTTCACCTTTTATTAAAAAATTATGAGATTTATAAAAGAATGCATGTTAATGGAAGTAATCGAATGTTATATGTAACATGTTTTATGGCATAGCATCTGTAAATGTGATAGTTAGTGGGCTCAGAGTGTCTTAACACTAGGTTCCAACGGCTCCTGCCAAGCAGAAGGAAGCCCTCTGCTTACCCTCTTACATGCAAATAAAAAATGAAGCAGTAAAATTGAAACAGTATGAAAAACTTATAAATGTAAATTTCTTTTCAGAGGTGCACGCCATGGACTCAGGGCTTTAGGAAAACTGGCCAGAATAGAACAACAAGAACAAATATTACTTCAAGAATCCAGATTCAAAGGCTATTCTCATGCTAAAAAAATAAAAAACAAAACAGATGAAAATCAAGTAGTCGAAGATATGTTAATAAATAGTGATCAAGAAGAAAATATGTTAAAATTAAAAAAGAAAAAGAAAAAACATTGCAGTAGCTTTAATGAATCTATAAATAATGATTGCGATTTAGGTGTACAAGAAAATGAAAATGTTGCCAGTATAGAAAAAGATATGATTAAAAAATCGAAAAAAAGAAAAAAGGAGAAGTTAAATAATGATGATGTAAAAAGTGATTCAATAGATGTAAATATTGAAATTAATGATAATGACAATAATGATAATAACGAAATTGAATCAGATAATGACACAAAAAATAAAAAGAAAAAGAAAATCAAAAACGATTTTAATATTAAAAACAAGGAAGACGAAATAGTTTTGGACGAAATTTGTACTAGTGATGTAAAAATTAAGAGTAAAAAGAAAAGAAAATGCAATAGTGATGCCATAGACGAAATTAAAGTTAAAATTGAATTAGATGATGTGATAGCAGAAAAAATATCTAAAAAAGTTAAAAAGAAAATAAAATCAATCGATTGAGTTTACTATTGTATAATATTGTTAATATAAAATATATATTTTTTTACATCTGAAACGTCTATTTTTTTTGACATTACATTTTTTTTATTAAACACCTTAAAAATTAATAATTTAAATGTGGGTGGGGTATTGTCTCAATAATTTAAGTAAAGTACAACCTATAATATTTAATGGCGTGTACGCTCCTTGTCTATGAAACGAAGTACGTTACGTAAGATTTTTTCCGAGCATTCGTAATTTGCAGATTTTTCATACATTTCATTTAAGTTTCACCATGTCGAATTCCAATATTCTAAGACAATGAGAATTATAGGTTTTAAGTATTGATTAGGCGAGTTTCATATTAAAAAAAATATTTTCCTCTCTGCGATATATACATATTACTATTATCGAATTGTATTGAGAAAATTGGGCTGAGCAGATGATACGGACAACCAAGTGATCCAAATTCGTAATTAAATGTAATTCAAAGTAAATGTATCAAATCAATCAAAGTAAATGTAATTCAAATTGAGCTTACAAGCTTAAGAGGATTTTTTTATAAACAAGCTTAGTTCTGCTTTTACCACAGATTACAAATAATTTTCTACGAGATTTGGTTTAACTGTTTTGTTATAAATAGTTTGATTAAATAATCAAAATAAATATTGCAAAGTGCAGCTTAATCCAAATATCTTTATATAACCTTCATATTTATATAAATAAAACATCAAAAAATCTTTGTCTTTTTTAATCTGCGACGACAAATCGATAATTTTTCATGATGACTCTTATCATCTGTCAGCTGTCAGTCACCGATGCCAATGTCAAATTTTTTATTTTGATATTTTCGATTGAGCGAAAACTAAATTTTGTAAAAAATGTCTAATTCCATCGCCAAAATCTTGGCCCTGGACAAGGTTGCTACACTTTTCAACATCATTCGTCAAAATGGTGGCATTCGCGCGTCCCTGTTTAAACTCTATAGGTAAATAAACACATATTTGTTATTATGTAATTTTTTGGTTATAAGTTCTTAAAACTTCAAAAGGTACTTTCTCCATTAAAGTTACTTAGATTTAGTGTAATTTATTGTTTAAGTTAACTACAAATAAATATAACATTGGAATCAATTATCTTATTAACAAAAGTAATAGATGGAAATTTATATCAAAGATGAATTCTTTCACATATGAATTGATATTTTTATTTGATATAATATGATTATTTTTATATTTCTTTAAATGCATTTTACACAACAGCTTTAGTCTTATGCTCAACACATAATAGGTATATATTCTGTATATCACATGTACATACATTGAACTACATCAACATGCTAAATATATTAATAGCTGCATCTCAATACGTTTTTTAATTGTAATGTATGTTAAGAACTAGTTGTATATCACAATTTAAAGGATTTGTGTAGAGTTATTTTTGGGCTCAATATTAATAATTTTCTTTGGGTGGCAACACTTTACGAATGAAGGGTTTTACTGTAGTCTATTTCAAATATAAATTTATAATTCTAATGACCATAGAAAAAACCCCACTTAGTTTTCAAAAAGGTTCTTCTCAACTCTGAGACATTTACCAACTGTAGTGAACCGGTAGGTAGTTAAAAGTAATGTTTTTGACATTTGAATTTAAATTTTATGAATGTGTAACTGGATTATTTATTAAACTCAAACAAATGTCTTTATTTGAAACAGTAGTTTATTTTCAATGACACAAAAACTCTTTAGCATTTCTATATTAATATTGAAATACTAAATTTTCAGACAAGATGAACTGAAAGATGGTACTCTTGTAGGAGAAGATAAATTTGGCAACAAATACTATGAGAACCCACGCTACTTCTACAGCAGGAACAGATGGGTGGAGTACTCCGATAATTTCCACATGAACTATGATGGTAGCCAGGTTTGTAAAGAATTTTATTACCCTTTCATTAATAGAAAATATATTTTAAAAATTATAAGTATTATTGTTTAAAACTAAGAATTATACCTATACTTGTATAGTAATAAGTTGATACTATTTAAGTATGATACTATTATGCATATTTAGAGTTATGCAGTTTCCAGATCTTGTTGATGTAGTTACTCTCCAGGCAAACATAACACATTCATATTAGATGGTATTCAGAAACAGCCTGCTTATAAATAGGACACAATAATTAGGACATGAAGGCCTCAGTTTAATTAAAGAAGGGTGACAAATATTTGAAAATGTTAAGTTCATGAAAGAAAATTTATAAGAAATATAAAAAAAAGAAAAGAGTTATTTTGTGTAGTCAAACTATGTCGTCTTTCATTACTTCAGACTTTTGGTGACTGTAATCTTGTAGGTCTGCTTGTCTTAATTTACTTATGGTTTAAGTTTGGAAATAGTTTGTAAAATTAAAGATCTCTTCAATTTCTATGGATTTTGGCTCTAATTTAAATTTATATCTATTTTTACAACCTATGAGGTTAACACTCGGTCAGTATTTACAAATGGTTATTCAAGGTTCCTACTTTCTACGTAAATGTTTAGCCCTGTCCACTGTCGTACATACCATATGAGTGACCTTTTTCCAATATACTTGATGTCTTTGAAGGTCTACCAAGCACTCCCCTTACCTCCCTTACCACTCACTATTGCTTTATATATCTTTCCATTCTTTTATCTATTATTCTCTCATCAAGTCCAATCATGTTCTGCTTCACTCTAACTTTGACATTCTCTCTAATCCTACTATTTACAATACAAGCACTTTTGGATCATCATTTTACATTTACTCACTCGCAAATGACAGTCCTCAAATGTCAATCAGGTTTTGCTGAGAAGAGCCAGTGAGAAACTCAACAGTTGCCATTTTGAGATATCATTACATTAATCTATAAGCAAAGGCATTTAATTTCACAACTATTATTATTATAATTATATATATTTTTTTTAGCTTCACGCTTTATCCCGTTCATGGCAGGGGTAGGCAGAGGAAACTGAAGGGACTGTGGGAACCTAGACTTATTTAATAATACAATTTGTTTATTTTTTTTTATTGAATTTCATGAGATTGTATAGAAGAGCAGATTTTTATTGGCATTTTTCATTTGTACCATATAAAGTATCCATATAAATATGATATACAACACAAATTACAGTATCCGTATAATATTTGCAGGTACCAGCTGAATGGTTCGGGTGGCTCCATTACAAAACTGATCTTCCACCTCATCAGGTAATATTTAAATTGTCTAATCAGCAAGTTGATGTTTTTCACTATTTAGAAAATTTTTCTTTTTATTTACAATATGACTTTACAACTTAAATTTAGAATGGCTTGTGTTATAAAAATAATGTATGATTGTTTTTAGCATTCAAGTTATAATAAATTATTTGATTAAACTAAAAATTTGGAAAAATTATACTTCGGTATAATTAATTATTAGTTCTTTGGAGTTCTGTCACCAAACAACATTGCTTCCGAAAATAGATGGCAAATGAGGAAGAGTCTTACTATTAGGCGCTCTGTCTCTCCTACATGATACAGTATATATGATAGTGTGTAGCTATTTATAAGTTTATATTATTTGTGGAATAGTTTTAATTGTGCACACTTACAGATTTCATGCTTTTTTACCTAGAATTTTAAGTTTGATACCATTTTAAAAATGTTGGAACAGCGGATTGGTGAAAAATATCGGCCATGTTCAAACTTGAACAGTTCAATTGACCATTGATTAAACAAATTCTACACGTTAGTCATTTTATCTGTCTAATTCTTTAATCTTTGCCACATACCTTTAATTCATAAAAATATTGTCGAATCGTTTTAATTTCACACACTTACAGAGTATTTAGACAATATTTTAGCGAAAGGTACCGTAATGGCGATTTTTTCCGCAAAAATCTTGATCTCGTGGGAAATCCAGAATAAATATTAGCCTAAATTATGCTTTATTTAGTTTATTTTATTATTTAAATATATTTTCCAGGATCCAAGCAGACCTAACTACAAATGGATGGCGGAATTTACTGAAAATCTCTCGGGAACAACCGGTCAATACGTCCCCTACAGCACCACTAGACCTAAAGTCGAAGCATGGACCCCAAAACCTAAGAGCAGTGTTTGAAAAATGAAACAAAGTAAAAAATAAACATAACTGACATTGACACTTAGTGTTGCCATCTTTAAAGAAAAATATTTTTTTTTGATTTTGTTTTTTTTTTAGTTAGCTGTAAGTAGAAATGGAAATAAATCTGTTATTATATTTTGTTGTTTGATTGTTTTTTTTTTTTTCTTTTTCTATTGTTTTGTGTAGATTATTTAAGTTACGCCATTTTCGTTGTTAAATAAGTCCTTAGTTATTAACAGTTTTTTTTTTCGCTAAAGTTTTCGAGTTCGTTATAGTGAGGAGTAGGTTTCCACTTGGGGATAATTATTTTTTTCTTCTTCAGTGATAAATGGACTATCTTCGCATTAGAATCTCAGTTTATATTGCTGTGAAACACAGTGTGCAGCTAAAATAAATAAAAAATTAATAATAATAACTTATTATAAACTGTTTTGATGAATTTCCCATTCTCACATACATTCGTATTAACATTTATCGTGTCAAAATATTATTCTACCGTACATATATGTATAAAGCTTACAGCAAAAGTTATTTTTTTTTAATTTAAAATAAACATCAACGATGTGACTTGAACGAGGATAACTTTAGCCAGTCAACGCATTGTTCAAATTTAGAAAAAAAAACTTGTAAATATATCTTTTATTATGTATATATACCGTCCGTCGTACCGTCATTCAATTCAATTCATTCTTCCCTCATGGGAATTGAATCCACAATCAGCACGTTTAAAAACAAACGTGCTTCAGCGCCACGACGGTCCTCATTTTATAACCTAATCTATCCTTATTTTTTTTATTCTAATAAACTTGAACGTCTTTGATCTTTAAATATTATGCCAGATCACAAAAAAGCTTATATAAACAGCTTAATAATTTTACCAAACGATTCATAAACTGTTGTAAATGAATTTGCAAGTATACTATGAAATACACTAATACTTTTTTTTTTTTTTTTAGCTTCACGCTTTATCCCGCACAAGGCAGGGTAGGCAGAGGGAACTGCAGGGACCGTGGGAACCTAGTGTTAAGACACTCCGTTGCTTAGTCCCTGCTTTCTCCGTCCCCGCTTTCCGCCGTTTTCGAGGCATTGCGTGTTGAGTGGCGGAACTCAACGCCGCGCTTTGCCTTAGATGCCAGAGCGAAGAAAATAGAAATAGAAAAATCCATCTTCTCCGACTGGAGATCGAACCCAGTAACCGTCGCGTTACAAGCAGACGTTGCGCCTCTGCGCCTTTTAAAATTAAAATTAAATTTTATCGACAAATATGTATATTTCTCAAACTGATAGTTCATGCACATTCCACTATAATATGACACATGTCTTCTTTGCCACAAATACTGTGATTCGCTGTGGTTTTTAAAAAAACTTCATTTACAAAGAGATGAGGCGGAGAGAGAGAAAGAGAGAGTTCTATTAATCTACTCTAAGAGAGTTAGTATTAACTTTTCTTGATTTAACACAAATTTATATGCATTTTGAAATACTTGCTAATCTCGCAGTGATGCTGTGAAATTCATCTGAGAGCTAGAGCTTTAGATAACAATCGTAATAAGTTAATTCATTTAAAATTGGGGCCTGTTTTATTTCTCCCGCGAACTGGTTTGGGACTACGGCTCCTGGCAACACCTTCTCAAACTTTGTGTCCGTTATGTTGGTTTATAGTTGCTGATTTGACTGTTGATTTTATTTTGTTATTATTTCAGATTAATGTTTTTTTTAAAAAAATGTTATAAAATGATTTCATAAATTGTAAACTTTCGTAACATTAGTATTTTGTAATTTTAAATAGAATAAGCATTTTATTACTTTATATTTGCCAAAATATATATTTAAAATAAGAATATGTAATATTTAATATTTTTTTCTAAATGAAATATTGTTTTTTTTAAATATCCAAAGAAAATATCAAAAAAGTTTATGTTGTACGAAATAAGAACGTTTATTTCTTTTAAATGGTGATTAATTTATTTAAGCTTAATACAACTTTATTTATTACAGTCTAAAGTAAATTTTACCTTGTTTTTTTAATTGCAAAGAAACAATTTTACGAGTAAACCTCCATAGTGGGGACCTGCGTGGGTTAGTGGTACAAAAAAATTGGAAGTCAGGACGATGTTTTCAACTTAGCTTTTCACTCTTCCTCCCGCTTATCTCGCTCGTTTATCTGTCTTGTCAGGTCTTGAGATGTCAGATCTTGATTCTTACAACCTAAATGCTAGAGTCGATTGCTCTAACTGGCAGAATCTGACCGAGCCTGACGGCAGTATTCAAAATACTAGCGTAAAGTATTGGTATGTAAATTAAAACTATGAAGAATTTAATTTTTTTGCTTTAACAAGTCAATTTATAATTCGCAATTTGTAATACATTTGATTAATATAAAAAAATAATTTCAATACAAAATCAACGAAATCACACAAATTAAGCAAAACTAATAAATCAAAGTTTAAATAGGTCAATCAACTTTGAGGAGCTGTGTCTTAGAGCAACTGCCCACAACATATATACAGCTATACCAAATCAAAACACACAAAAACCACTTTTATTCCAAAAGGCATAAAGCTCAAAATCACATAAACCAACTTTCAAACATGGCTACAATAATGCAATATTGCTTGCTCACGCAAAATAAACTTTAATTCTTGGTAATAAAGCCTAAAATCCTACTACAATAATAGTTGTTCTAAACTTTTTTCCCTCACAGGTAGAATATCGCCATCCAGTATCCACGCCACAGTCGGAAAGCGAGGCGTCTGTCTGTACGTCGTTTCAACTCATAACTCCAAAACATTTTAAAAAATTAGTTTAAATCACATCAAAATGTGTTCATTTTTGTGTGTGACAAGTGTTTGAGTGTGTATTTTGTTCTCTAGAGGATTATCTTATATGGTACGTATATATTGTGTGCGTTATATAAGTTATTGTGCAGCTTTGAACTTAAAGTCGTGTGAACTTTATAATGTAACGTGAAATAGTTTAGAAATAGTCATTTGTTAACACGTTTTCGTTAAATTCGAGCTAAATTAAGCTTTTTTCTGTCAAAATAACGTTAAATATATACGAAAAACAATTTAAAATGTCAATTTAAAGTGACATATTTGTAAAATTTACAGCTTTTAAAGCTTCCTTATGAGCTTTTGACTAAAATAAGTTAAGAAAGTTTGCGTCCACACAAAAAATAGGGATGAGCTTTTTGTTTAACTTTTCAACCGATTTGTTGTCAAATAATATGGTTTAAGTGATATTTAAAGTCTATTTTAGGTTAATTCCTTTGTTTCTTTTGAATATGGTAGGTTCGTTGGTGTTTAATAATTGTATTTTTGCATACAAATAGTGCAAAGTTATAAAGATTTATACCTATATTGTTAGAGATTTATAGTTATATTATATATATTTGTATATAATCTTAGTGTGGATTAAGGAAAGTTAAGACACTCTGTTATTCACTTTTCGAGACAACAAAACCTAACGACGGGCGTGATACTAGAACTGGTCTCTCTCTCTCTCTTTCTCTCTTTCTTTCTTTCACACACACACACACATAAACTCTCCCTTTTTTATAATAATTGAATTCGACAATTTTTTTAATAGATCAAGGTGTAACTTTGTAACAAAATTTAGAAAGCTTAAATAGACACAATTTTGTTATTATATCATCAGTAGTATTGTACCAACGATATGACCTGATGATGGAACCCTGACATTCTTCTTTAATTTCTTCTGTTGATAAGGAGGCATGACCTGATGGAATTCCAAGCAAAGTTTATATGTTTAAGTTGTGACAAAAAGCTTATTTTAGTCTTAGCTTTGGGCAGAAATCCGTACTTGGCAAGGTAGACAGAGGAAACCATAGCAACCGTAGGAACACAGTGTCAAGACACTCCGTTCTACACTTTCCTCATTGGAAATATTGAGTGTTGAGTGGCGGAACTCAACGCCGGGAAAAAGAAAATTTGCACATACATAGAAAATTTTAAAAGTTATGATGTCTTTAAATTATTTAGTAACTTATAAAGAAAATATAATAATATTTTGTAATGAACGACAAAAAAGCTGTGAACGTTGTATGTAAGTTTCAATATTACACACGAGTGACGCCGGAGCGAGTCTCTAATGTTATATGTAAACAAAAATTATTTTTTTTTAGCTTCACGCTTTATCCCGCCCATGGCAGGGTAGGCAGAGGGAATTGCAGGAACCATATTAACCTAGTGTTAAGACACTCTGTTGCTTAGTCTCTGTTTTCTCCGTCCCTGCTTTCCGCCTGTTTCGAGGCATTGCGTGTTGAGTGGCGGAACTCAACGCCGCGCTTTTGTGCTTATTATATCGCTCTTTTTTAAAGTAAAAAAATACAGTTTCATATTTATTAGAAAGACGACTTTGTATAAAGGTACAGGCATTATTTACTTAACTGTTGACTGAAAGGTGAGTAATGTCAGTCAAATGTCAAATTAGTCTCAAAATTGTACTGACAAGCGAAAGACGCCATATTTAAACAGAAGAAAACTCGCAAAAGAAATTTTTTGGATGAAAGAAAACTAAGCTAAACTAAAGATAATTAATTATTTTTGAGGGTTCCGTACGTAAAAGGTGAAAACGGGACTAAGTTTTCGTCGTCAGGCTGTTTTCACGTGAAATTTTCATATGTCGTGTCTTTTGTCATATATATATATATATATATATATATATATATATATATATATATATATATATATATATGTATATATATATATATATATATATATATATATATATATATATATATATATATATATATATATATATATTATATGTGTATAACAGTAGGCATTGTTAGGGTAACGGTAAGCTCGTTAGCCGTGTCTATTGCAAAAAAATTAACAAGCCACTCTATAACAGGTCAGTGTCCGATACATTTTGATGTTTAGACTACAAAAAAGCTTCTATTTGTACTTTTAAGTGTCTTCCTTGTGGGAAACTTCCTTTTACTTTGCTGCGAATGGAGCTTTTCTTAGCAGAAACCCGATAATCCGTCCCTCGGTTATACGAATTCGCGATTATCCATACTACTGGCCACATTTACATATTTGTTACGTCTACATTTGCGTATTTGTTACGTCTAATGACAATTATCACAAATTTTCAACTAATTTCTAAATAAACATTGATTTAACATGTACCAGTTGTTTTTCAGAAACGTATAATATTATGTACTTACATATGTATGCTCAAAAGTTGATTACCCCATATATATATATATATATATATATATATATATATATATATATATATATATATATATATATATATATATATATATATATATATATATATATATATATATATATATATATATATATATATATATATATATATATATATATATATATATATATATATATATATATATATATATATATATATATATATATATATATATATATATATATATATATATATATATATATATATATATATATATATATATATATATATATATATATATATATATATATATATATATATATATATATATATATATATATATATATACATATATATACATATAAGAGGTCGGTTAATATCACACGACTATAATGATCGTTTAAGGCAGGAGTGCAGTGACTCCTTGACCTCAAAACACTTGTTGTTTAAAGTGGACATTGCGAGTACTGATTAATCTTGTGTGGGACCGCCTTTAATGATTACTGTCAGTTTTAACTTTTTAAATTTATATAGATAAAATAATATATATATAAAATTAACAATGATAATATTAAGTATAAAAATTAGTAACACATTTAAATGTCGTCACGGGATTTGATCCCGAAGAAGTGATATTTCTGTAGCAAAAAGTGTTTTTTTAGCTTCACGCTTTATTTCCTTCGTAGCAGGATAGGAAGAGGGAAGCGCAGGAACCATGGGAACCTAGTGTTAGGACACTCTGTTTCTTGCTTTTTTTATATCTCGTTTGTTAAAAATTTTGATAAAAGTAATCTAAAGCTTTAGAGTTTACTATTAGGTTAGAATGACGTTTGTGAAGTGATCACAATAGGATTAGGGAAACCTGGCTGAGTTTCTTGTGGGCTCTTATCACCAGGCCGCGCTTGGAACCCTCGTAACCTTAGTTTTAGGTCGTGTGTAGGTTTCAGAGGGGCTCAATTCGATATTTATTATCAAATTGGGCTCCTCTGACACTCCTCCGTTTGCTCTATCTGACGTACACATGTGATCATCTTATTGATTCTAAGTAAAAAAATTATAAATAAATAACAAATTTACATTCCAAAGTCATATTTTATTATTTCAAATTTGACAATTATATATAATTTAAAAGATTAACAAAACCTAACACAATTGACAGCAATGAAGTAAAAAAAATAATTTTAATACATTATACAAGAAATTTTAAAAAGATAAATGACATTTGCGTCAACAACAGATAATTAATATAAGTTTAATAAATATAATCTGTGGCTTTTGTTTAATGTCAGTTATACTATTATTACTAATACAACACGTCTAACCATAAGCATTTTGTTATTCCTGCTGTAGACCACTCCTAAAGCTTGCCACAAGCTGGAACAGCTCTGCATCCAGGTGTTTTTTCATCTTCTTCATAAACTAAACTATAAATTATAATAATTTCAGGGGAGTATCCGCCTGAAACAATAATTTGAGAAGTGCTTATGACTTGTGACCTGAGTGTTCGTTTTGTATGGTTCGTTTAAAATTAGTCCAACTTCTAAAGGAAGCACTAAAAATATATTCTAGAAATTAACCTAGGCTGAAGATATTGTTATAGACAAGTCGAGATTATTAGTAGAGTATAAATACTTACTTTGGCCTCATTTTAAGTGCCCAAAATAACTCAAAAACCAATACCGAAGTAAAGAACTGTCATGTCGCAGTGGCACAGTAACTGTTAACGCAACGGTTTGTGATCTCGATTCCAGAAAGAAAAATTTTTATTTTCTTCCCGGCGTTGAGTTCCGCCATTCAACATGTAATGTCTTGAAAGTTGGAGTGACTTTTTTCTAACTACTCTGATTTGATACAATTTTTTTTTAGTTTCACGCTTTATCCCGCACATGGCAGGGTAGGCAGGGGGAACTGCAGGACTTTAGGAACCTAGTGTTAAGACACCCCGTTTGCTTATTTCCTGCTGCTTTTTTTCGAGGCATTGTGTGTTGAGCCGTGGAGCTCAACGCTGCGCTTTGCCTAGTTGCCATAACGAAGAAAATGGAAATAGAAAAATCCATCTTCCCCGACTGGGGATCGAACCCAGAAACCGTCGCGTTACAGGCAGACGTTGCGCCTCTTCGACGACTTCATTCAGTGTAAAGCTATATAGAACAAGCGTGCTCGCTTCTACTTTTGCACGTACAATGACATTGTACTGTCAATAGATCCTCTCTTCCGTAACAAGCGTGAGAAGAGTCCAACTGAATTGTATCCTAATTAATTAATAAAAATAATTTCTAAGAAAACTTCATATTAAACAAAACTTCCCACACAAAAATTTGTAAAAAATTTAGCAATAACCTGTTAATTTAAAGCCATATGGTGTATACGACGGTACTTGACTTGGTTCCCGTGTGATTATGAACTGTGAAATTTTATACCTTCACTTGCGTGATTGTATTGAAAAAATATCGGTCAAGCGCGAGTCGGGGTTACGCTCTTCACTAAAAATTGGACAAAGTTAAACTTGCGGTCGATTGCATATATTTTGTATGAAACAAACTGCAGATATAAATTTGTATTAGTTATTTTTGTGGAAAACATATGAATTGCTTCACACTTTATCCCGCACATGGCAGGGTAGGCAGAGGGAACTGCAGGGACCGTGGGAACCTAGTGTTAAGACACTCCGTTGCATAGTCCCTGCTTTCTCCGTCCCCGCTTTCCGCCATATGAATTGGATTTAAAGATTTAAAAATGTTACAATAATCACTTACTTGAGAACTTAGCCAACAATATGGAATTATAGAGCATTCACTGCGGATATAAAACAATGTTATTGTAAGAACTACTGTACCCAGTTAATATTATTTTGTAGTTTTGAGGTTAATATGAAAAAAAGTATACACAATATCTCCGATACAAGGAATTTTATAGTGAATAAGTGCAGTAATAGCAGGACGAAATGTCTGGCTGTTAACGCGATGGTTTGTGGGTTCGAGTTCAATGAGGGGAAAGGGGACTATTTCATTTCATTCCCTCGCTGTGATCATTTTTAGTTAGAGTTCCGCCACTCAACACGCAATGCCTCAAAAAAGGCGGAAAGCGGTGAACGGAATGTCTTAACACTAGGTTCAAAACTAAAAAGTTTAAATAAATTAACTAAATTTTTACTTAATTAACTAAATTTTTACTTTTAATTGAACTGTAACTGGCCAATTATTAAAGAAGCATGAGGCATTAACGGTCATATCTTTTGATTGCGTTGATATAGAAGTATTGGGCTTTTGGAGAGTTTTGGATCCAAAGTTTTTATTTTACATATTATTATATAGAAACTAGGCTTAGTCAAGGGTAGGATAAGTAAAGGGAGACCTCAGTTGATTTTCGAAAGTACAGTGACAGTATAGAAGTTACTGAAGGAAGGTCACGTATAAGGCAAGAGAATTCCCGAAGAGTATGTATGAAGAGGTTAATGACAGTGGACGAGGCGAAGTAGGTGTATATAGAACGTAATGTTTGGCGCTCAGTTCTCTCTAACTACCCCACCAGTGTCGAGACACTCCTATTTTTATTTTCTATTAATTTAAGAGTGTTTCTGCTAGAAACTTAACAAAATATAATAATATATTATATTTTAAACTAGCAATTCAATGGAAAGTTGGTACAGATACAGAAAAGTATATGGGGAAAAAAAATATGGCAAGACAAAGGCGGTGTTGTGATAGCATCTAAATGCTCTTCACGGTTTCAACCACTGTTATTTTAAGTTGGGTTAGCTGTCATCACGTTTTTACTCCCACATATATATATATATATATATATATATATATATATATATATATATATATATATATATATATATATATATATATATATATATATATATATATATATATATATATATATATATATATATATATATATATATATATATATATATATATATATATATATATATATATATATATATATATACATATATATATATATATAGACTGTTATGGGATAGTGAGATTCGCTGAGCTTTATATATATATATAGGTATATATAAAGCTCAGCGAATCTCACTATCCCATAACAGTCTAGCGACCATACATGCGTGTCACGAACGCAATGAGCAAGTCAAGGGCAATTACAAGGGAATTTATCCCACAGTTATCGATTAACATTGTTGTAACTGTTTTATTGGCAAAGTAATTGAGAGGAGTTCTTATTTGCTGTAGTTATTTCTTTTCTTCACGCTGTATCACGCATACAGCGTGTTAGGGAGAGATAAATGCATGAGGACTTTCCGGAGGTTAATGACAGTGGACGAGGCGAAAGAGGTATGCCTTCTCTCTGACTACCCCGCTGAGGGTAAAGCGTGAGGCTACGTATACATACGTATATATTATATAGAGAAAAGTGTTAAGACACTGTACTCTAAGAAATGCTTATTTTTTTTTTAAAAATCACTCAATTTATTTTGGTTCCGTTTTTTGCTATTTCACTACGGAATTCTAAAAATGACAATAATCCAATAACTTAACGCGACAAAGAACTCGTAACTAATCGCCTGGTCGTTTGCACGACATTGCGTCAAGCGTGAGCTGCGATTAGCGACGGGATTGGCTGTTTCGTAACGTTTCCGTAATGCTTTGTTTTATTGGTATAATCTGTGGTGTTCCGTTGTGGATCAAATTGACATTACTTAGAGGTTAGGCTGTATGTTATTTGGTCATTGCCTCACGATGTATGAAAATATATTTTTTAATATGGTTTAATTTTATTTATTATTTAGTTTTAAAATGTAGTATTTAAATGTCCTAAGAAATCACTATAAAAATAATATATTAATTCAAGCCTTGCCTACAGAGGCATAGTGGCTCTCTTAAGACCCTACAGTTTGTGGGTTCAATTCCCTCTCGGGGGGAATGCAATAACAAAGAAATGCAAAAGAAGTTTTGGTTTTAAAATAAAAATTTTTCAATTTCTGCCCTATTTTGCCATGTTGCTATTATGACATGAGTTTACCAATACCAATGGCCGAGAATGGAGTAAACCAATGGCCAAGACCATATGACGTCACATGACAGCTGTTTGATATTGCAAAAAAACTATTAAAATAGGTTATTTTTTATATTAATTAAAATATCCTATTCATACTGAATGACATATGTCATAAGAAGGGTAAAATTATAATTTCGATTTAATTAGCCTTTAAAAGTAACATAGAGGCGAGTTGTTCTTCAGTTCCTTAAAGGCTGACTTAAAGATATTGGATTATTGACTGTTGTTACCAAACGAAGATAGGTAAAGAAACAGGACACTCCATTCTCATAGAAACACTGCCTAAACAGATCTAAAAAAAATGAAAACGATTTTAAAAAAATTCTATTCAAGAGTCTAGTACTAGAAAATTGTTGTCACGTGACACACGCGTTGCCATGGCAACCAGTATGTGACGTCATACAGAAATATATATTGACAAATGTATGGATGTGTATTTTTTTATTTACTTACATATAGACTTTACGCTCTCCTTCACCATACAAAGTGTATATATGACACATTTCATACTAAAAATACTTAAAGAAAACATATAAAAATTTGAACACAGCGGGACTCGAACCAGCGCCCTCTTGCGAACCGTGCGAACCAGCACCCGGCTGGCTCGAGTCTGGCTGCGGTCAAGTTTTTATATGTAACACTTTAAAAATCATAAAAACAGTTCATACTATTTCATACATTTTTTTTTAATATATAGATTAAAAAAGTATAGTTTTGAAAGACTTTAAACGTCTTATATTGAGCTTGTAGGCCGTGACGTAATTTCACTTACAACGCCTGTTGTTTAATTGACCCGGCCCCATAGGTCATTAAACTATGCCAATCTAGTGTTTAGCTTACATTGTTAGGACATACATATATTTATTTATTTATTTATTTATATATATGTATATTTCAAAACTAGTAATATATTATTTTTATAATTTAAAAACTTACTTAACTTCCATAGGTATTGGGTTTTGCTAGAATTTCCATGTTACAGCTCACATACGCTACACAATGTCTCAAATTTTCAATGACTCCAAATGTCTCGGTCAAATTAGAGTTTAATTTTGAACTAATATTATAAGCGCAAAGATTTTGTTTATTTTAGAAACTGGTTCTAAATGAAAAACCTATAAATTGCTATATAAAATGCTTGCGACTCAAGTTCTTTTTTTCTTTTTATTCTCTTTTTAATAACGCGTTTTTTGGCGGGCATCTGTCACATATATGTCATCTGTCACACACAATTCAAAGCCACAGGTTAATAATAAATGTAGACTACTTTTTTTAATTGTAAGGTTATTGCACAATTATTGATTTGTATACAAAATTTCTATTTGTAAATTGCAAAAGTAATCGATTTTTGTATTGCATATATAATTTTATTGGCGTATATTAAGATTTTTATGGCCGTTACTGTATTGTAATGTCGATTAAAAATATTCTCTCTGTACGAAACAAATCGTAATCGATTTTTAAAATTTTAATTATATACAAGTGAATTGTATATTTAATTTAGCTGTGGTTTCGATTCATAATTGACTATATGCTTGTTTTAAGAATACAATTATTTTGTTTATTCTATACGAATATATAGACAAAAAGAAAAATAAATCACTATAAGGGGCCTTGCTCAAAGCCTTTAGGGGGCCTCGAATTGCCTAGAGCAAGAGAGCCTAGAAGAGAGTTTCAATGACAATAGTATGCAATTTCGATTCCCATGAGTGGAGAACAAATTACTTTCATTTTCTTCGCTCCACTCACAAAAAGTGCAGCGTTGAGTTCCGCCACTCAAGACACTAAGCTCTCCTAGCGGATAGCGAGGTACTGGTTGTTTTTAGAGTTATTTTGACATTAGATTTTGACATTTGACATTTAGTCGACATTAGGTTTCCTCTGCCTACCTTGCTATATATCAAAGCTTTCAGAAATCCCATGAGATTGTCAAACTAAAAGCCGCTAAATGCATTTTAATGAGGCTTTAGCGACATTCACAGACTGTAGTGATGTCGCGAGTCGAACAGCACACGCAATCGATTATGTCATGAATAATCAATCTGATTTAAGTCGTTGGTCATTGACTTTACTATGGAAATTGTATTGGTGGGGATTTACCACTTGTATTGTATTGTATTGATATGTTGGAAGTATGAAATCCTTGCCTTTAGAACTTTATTAGAAAAAAAAAAGTATTAATAAAAAAATATCCAGATTTATAATAAAAAAATACTGTCAATTTCCTTATAAGTCATGAATAAAAAAAGTTACTCCAAAAGTTTTTTAACTTTCTGGTTTGGCGAGCATGGAGGTAGGAGGTGAAATTATAGTTTTAAAACTCTCCGTTCACTGAATGTGAGGAACGGAGTGTGTAAGCACTGGGTTCCTTCTCCCTGCGGCTTAATTTCCAATACTAAATTGTAGTTTATTTAATTTGGAAAGTGGTACTTACAGAACATTGTAACCTATTGCGTGCGTTGACGCAACGAAGCGAAGCGATGACACATTGTTAAGTATAATATAAGTAGGTTTCGCTTTTTATAAATAAAGCGAGACGCTTGCAGTTTCGCTTACTTTTTCGCTCGCTTAATATATAGGTATTATCGGATTTGCTCTATTATAATATACATATTGTACTGTAGATATAAGTTTTAGGGCCGTAGCCAAACGGCAATAAAAGGAACCCATATAGATTCGTCATATCTGTCCATCCGTCCGAATGTAACTTTTTTTGGAAACTATAAGAACTATAGTGTTAAAACCTGGTAACCATATGTTTATGCTTACACAATATTTTTCACTCAAAAATAGAAAGAAATTATTAATAAATTATAGAATTTCCCCATATTTAAAAGTAAAGCCCATAAAAAAAAATTTTTTCAGCTTCACGCTGTATCCCGCATATTGCAGGGTAAGAAGAGGGAACTGCAGGACCCATATGAACCTAGTGTTACGACACTCCGTTGCTTAGTCCCTGCTTTCTCCGTTCCCCTTTTGTCGCCTTTTACGAGGCATTGCGTGTTGAGTGGCGGAACTCAACGCCGCGCTGGAAATAGAAATATCCATCTTCCCAGAGTGGGAATTGAACCTACAAACCGTCGCGTTTACAAGCAGACGCTTACGCCTCTGCGCCACAACCTTCCTTAACCACAATCTTTAGCTTTATATTATTATTATCGATATGAGAGAAAAGATTAAAGCTAACCTCCACTAGTTTACAGTGTTTAAAAAATTAGGCTGGAAACGGGAAACGTGTTATTAGCATTACATACACCTTGCCAAACCCGCTGTATGCGGGATAAAGCGTGAATTAATTACAATAATTATGCAAAAGAAAATTTGTTACAACGTGATCCAATAAAAAGAGAAAGTTAATAAGTACTTTACTATAAACTTTGTACTGAACTATAAACTGTGTTTTACATCCTCACAAAGGTCAGTGAAAGTTGCACGCAAATGAGACACGAACTGACAGTATTGTTTCGTATTTATTTTTCACGCTTTATCCCGCATATGGCAGGATAGGCAGGGTAGTTAGTGTAATTGCAGTTTTCCCATATTTCCATCTACTTTGAATTAATTATATTTAAAAAATATATTTAAATAAAAATGTAACGCAGCAAGATTTGAACTCGTACAAATCTGCGCTTAAAATATTTATATGTTTTCTTTAAGTAAATACTTAATACATAGAAAAATACTTAAACTAAGCTAAATACTTGCCCTTAGTGTGTATTAACACTTCAAAAATTTTCGTAAATCATAAAAAATAATAATATGTAATTTCCGTATAAGAATATGAACCGGCACCTATCGTCGATGCACTCGCCAAGTAATCTTAAAACTAATATTTAGTTCCATTCGATCATGAGCCTGACATTCTTCATTGTAATGTACTAAATTATAATCATTTAAGATTGAAAATCTGAGAAAAAATATTGGATGAATAGAAAATGGTGCTTAGGTTGTTTAAAAAATAGCAAATGTCACACAAATGTTATAAACGCAAAGTCTCATATATTTTTTATTAGTTTCACGCTTTATCCCGCACATGGCAGGATAGGCAGAGGGAACTGCAGGAACCATACGAACCTAGTGTAAAGATATTCCGTTGTTTAGTCCCTGCTTTCTCCGTCCCCGCTTTCTGTAATTTTCGAGGCATTGCGTGTTGAGTGGCGGAACTCAACGCCGCGCTTTGCCTAGTTTCCAGAGCGAAGAAAATGGAAATAGAAAAATCCATCTTCCCCTCATGGGAATTGACCTACAAGCCGTCGCGTTTAAAGGCAGACGCTTACGCCTCTGCGCCACGACGGTTTTTTTTTTTTTTTTTTTTTTTTTTTTTTTTTTTTTTTTTTTTAGCTTCACGCTTTATCCCGCACATTGCAGGGTAGGCAGAGGGAACTGCAGGAACTATATAAGAACCTACTGTTAAGACACTCCGTTACTTAGTCCCTGCTTACTCCGTCCCCACTTTCCGCCGTTTTCGAGGCATTGCGTGTTGAGTGGCGGAACTCAACGCCGCGCTTTGCCTTAGATGCCAGAGCGAAGAAAATGGAAATAGAAAAATCCATCTTCTCCGACTGGGGATCGAACCCAGTACCGTCGCGTTACAGGCAGACGTTGCGCCTCTGCGCCACTACGGTCATCTTTTTAAAAAATTACAATTTTATTTATATTTCTAAAGTACTTCAATCCGTATACGGCCAATAACCGTCTATCAACTCAAAAAAAATATTAAACAATTATTTTATACATAAATATCGACTTGCAAAACAAATACGATTCGTTATGTTGTTAACATAATCGATATTGCCGAGTGAAGTATTACAATTTGCTTTAGTAGTTTTTAGTATTTTTTTATTTTATTTTTATAGCTAAAAGTTTCTTTTCTATACTTTAAAAAATCTATATAACAACTTTTGATTTTGAAGTGCGGAAAGACCACCGTCGTGGTGCAGAGGCGTAACGCAACGGTTTGTGGGTTCGATTCCCAATAGGGAAGGATGGATTATTTCATTTGCATTTTCTCGATATAGTCACTAGACAAGCTCGGCGTTGAGTTACGCAAGTTATTACCTAATGCCTCGTAAGGCGGAAAGTGGAAGGAGTGTCTTAACACTAGTTTCCCACGATTCCTGCAGTTCCCTCAACTTAACCTGCTATGCGCGGGATGAAGCGTGAAACAAAAAAAGTATGAAGTACAGAACTATACTAAAGCTAGGCACCTACGATCTACTAAATGGCTTTAAAAATTTATACCGTTTAAAATAACTTAAGAAAAAAAAGTTTTTAAAATTCTACCTGCTTGCGAAACGTCGCTTTCTGAATGTACGTAAATAGGTTCATTGATGGATGTTATGCTTTTAGTTTTGGATTTCGTTTCTTTAAGAAAAAAAATATTGAAATGTGTATATTTTTGATGTTCTATTTTTGGGCGAGTTGTGTAATTTAGAACCTTTTTTTGTTTTATCCTCATTTTTTTGTGTAAATTTATTTTTATAGAGCTAGTTAAAATAGAAAAAGGCTTAAGAATCAATTTTTTTCACACTATTTCGCGCGTTGAGTGGCGGAACTCAACGCTGCACAACTTTTAGTTACCAGAGCAAAGAATGTGGAACAATTATTCTCTCAAAATAGTAATCGAACCTACAACCGTCATGTTTACGTCATCTATACACAGGAAATATTACTATGTTAGAATCAATGGACTTATTATTTTTTTGTTATATTTCTATTTATATTTCCATACAAACATTTTTCATTAATATAATTTTCTGTATACTCTGTAGGTACATAAATAAATATATAAGTTGTAGATTAGAATTTGAAAAAATTGCATACGAGTATTACATAATGGCTCCTATTTTTAGTAATATATTTAAAAATATCTAGTTAGGGATCTCTTTCAAAAAGATCTTAGATGAAGTCCTAGATGATAAAGACTATAAAGGCAATGAAATCATGTCATTCGTGGCAGTTGTTTGTAAACAACAGTCCGTATTGGTAGGGAACTACTATGAGATATCGTTATTAAGTGATTTATGTAATTTAATGCACTTAAGCAGAATGTCCGAATAAACTCGAGACATATGGTCTACGCTATTATTTAAAATAAACTCTAACTACTGCTTACTAAATCTAATATAAAATTATAGATTACATAAAATATAGATTATAAAAATTATTATATACATTGACATTTTAAAAAAAATAGATGGCCGTTGGCGCGATAACGCGTTGCCATAGCAACGTGTACGTCACTTCATACAGAAGTGTCAACTGTCAAAAATATGGCAGCGTGTGTATTGTTGTATTTACAGATTTAATGCACTTTAAAGTATTATTATTAAACAATATTAGCGTTGAGGACCGTAGTGGCGCAGAGGTGCAACGTCTGCCTGTAACGTGACGGTTTCTGGGTTCGATTCCCAGTCGGGAAAGATGGATTTTTCTATTTCCATTTTAATCGCTCTGGCAACTAAGGTAAAGCGCGGCGTTGAGTTCCGCCACTCAGCACGCAATGCCTTAAAAACGCGGAAAACGGGGTCGGAGAAAAAGCAGGTACTAAATCAACAGTGTCTTAACACTAGGTTCCTATAGTTGCAGTTCCCTTTGCCTACCCTGCCCTGTGCGGGATAAAGCGTGAAGCTAAAAAAAAATGAACAAAAATATTAACGTTCTGCATTTCTCCTACGAATAAACTATAAGTGTTCTAGTCTCCTGTCAGTAAAAGGGGGCCCAAGGTTTTTTCTTACTTTACAAATGTCACTTTTAGTACTGAGAATTACGATATGAATTCATTTTCTTAAACAATTTCATTTGTCAAATTTGAATTGTTTCTACACAATGTGTGGAAAGAAGAACGTTAGATGTAAAATGGTGTCAGGGACTGTTTCCATAGATTTGTATTATTTTAAGACAAGCGTTAAGCCCGCGGTTTTATTGCAGTTTACTCTATTATATTTCACTTAGTTGTGTAAAACATATAAGACTTTCGACGCAGCATGATGAAGAACGCATGGCTTAGTGGTCAGAGCGCTTTCACGGTTTGCATGAAGTACGGGTTCAAATAACCTTGCGTTTTAAATGTATATGTTTTCTTTAAATATTATTATATATTTAAAATTAATAACATTGACACATTGTATGATTTTCATTTTCTTTGCTGTGGTAACAAGGAAAATGTGTAGTGCATCTTTCCAAAGTTCGAGTGGCAACAGAGTGTCTTAACACTAGATACACTGTGAAGATAAAAAAAGAATACTTTTACATTAACAGACATAAGAAATGACATATAAAATATCTTCAAATGTGATTCAAAGGCTGTTTTAATTCCCCACGACGACCTCAATTCCTTGTTTTTTTTTAATTAACACAATAAATACATACAACTTCACGCTTTATCCCTAGCGGGGTGGTCAGAGAGAACGGAGCGCCAAACGCTGCGGTCCCTGCATACCTCTTCCACCTCGTCCACTGTCATTAACCTCTTATTACACACTCTCCGGAGAGTCCTCATGCTTTTTACGTGACCTTCCTCCAGTATTTTTGACACTGTTTTCGAACGTAATACAATAAATTATTAAACTTTTATAGCTTGACAGCTGTCATTCAAAAGTCCTAAGAAACAAAAGCGGTAAATTCCGAACAGTTTAGAAATAATAACACGTTTTCGAGCTATATTCAATGCATATGTACATACATACATATATTTTATATATAGGTAGTGAGAGTGACCGAGGACGTCCGGTCAGCTGTTTGCCATCTGGTCGTTTGATCGTGCATTACTCGTCACGTTGATTTAGAACATCTGTCAAAATTGCATTCCGCGAACAGCTGGTTTAATTGTAAATTAAAAAAGTAAAATAAACATATTAAAATTAGAAAAAAATGGCTGTTTATTTATTAAATTTAAACGATATTCTGATTTCCTTGCAAAAAGTCAAGATAAAAAAAAAAAGTGAATATATAGAAATAATATGAATATGATTTTTCTATTTCCATTTTCTTCGCTCTATATACTAGGCAAAGCGCGGCGTTGAATTTCGCCACTCAACACGCAATACTTCGAAAAAGGAGGAAAGCAGGGACGGGAAAAGCAGGGACGGGAAAAGCAGGGACTAAGCAACGGAGTGTCTTAACACTAGGTCCCTATGGTTCCTGCGGTTCCCTCTGCCTACCCTACCATGTGCGGGATAAAGCGTGAAGATATAAAAAAAAGAATATGGGATATGGGATTAGTACGGTTGGCAGTGTTGAGTTACGCAACTTAATACGCGAAACTCACTAATTTTTTGACACTAATATGTTCTTCGCTATCCCGCTATATGCGGGATACAGCGTGATGCTGGAAAAGTAATGTTACACTTGGATATCCCGGTCCGTGTTTGTATGCAAGTAAAAAGTGCAGCTAATCTAATCTTAAAGATCTTTGTATTATAGACTATAGCGATTTGATCGAATTATATTGTACACATATAATTCGATCAATTACGGGCACCGAGTAAGCAGGGACTAAGTAACGCAGTGTCTTAACACTAGGTTCGTATGGTTCCTGCAGTTCCCTCTGCCTACCCTGCCATGTGCGGGATAAAGCGTGAAGCTAAAAAAAAACATATTTTTTTAATAACGTTTTCTGTTATATGAAAGATTATTAATATATTATATATATTTAGAAAGATCGAGATTCGAAATAAGACCAATAATGTTTGGGGTAAAAATTTTTTTTATAAAGCTTTAAATCATTCGAAGCCAAATAGGACGAGTTGACGAGAAATGAAATTATTTCATTATCTTTTCAGATTTTAGATTTAAACATTTAAAATAATAATAATAATTAAGTAAATATATTGGTCAAGTGCGAGACGTATTTAAGCCGAGGGTTCCGTACCAAATAGGTACATTGACTAAATGGTTAAATTAAGCATTGAAGCTCTTATTTTTTGATTGAGTTGACTTAGAAATAATTTTTTTTCTGTCGGTACTCTAAAACACTGTAGGGTGTAGATATTTGGCGATAACCTTGTTATTTGCTCATGTTCTTAAGAAAAGTCTTGATGGACTAAAATGTGATCTTGTAAGTCTTGTTACTTTCTATACAGGCTCTATAAACAGGTTCCAGCGCATAGTAGAGAGAATGGAGAGAGAAAGAGAGGAGAAGAGAGAGAAAGAGAGTATTGGTTCTCCATTTTTATTTCCCTAACTACTGTACCAAGACAGTCACAATATAACCTTGCATTCCGTTAGACATAATTGAAAGCGTTGAACAATTCCACACGCATAGAATACAATGCAATTGTATGAAATTACAAACGTTTGGTGAATTTTCAAATAGGGTACTTGTTTTTGTTATAAATATAATTTTGTATATACAGATATATAAGTTGTTTGGATATCGGTCATTGAAACTGTGGATGTAAAAATTTAATCCAAGTTCAATAAGTGAGAAGCAAAATGTGCGGCGTTTAACTCCGCCACTTATCTCTTCAATGTTATGGTCAAAAAACCCCCAAAAATATGTACTTATATGAACTCAATGTGATTTGAACCTGCGCCTCTTGGAAAATGTGCAGTTAGCCGAACTGGTGAATCACTAAACCATCCGTTCTTCATCATGCTGCACCGAAATTCTTATATATTTTATACCTACTACTCATTTTATTGATATTACTTAAAGATTATTACAAAGTATAATCGTTTGGCGTTTTTATTAAATATTTTTATGAAATGAATTGTAATTTTATAAGATTATTATACTGTGCTTCTTTACTTTCCTCTTTCCTGATGTATCTATGTATTTTTCCAGTAGTTCCTTCCATCATGTCGCTCGCGGACGTGCGTTCGGCGCGCAGCTCGCCCGCGCCCGACGCCTGCCCCGAGTGCGACACCGGCGCGTCCGTCACCTCTGATCTACATAAGGTATGATTTTTAGTTATAGGATAAGAACGATAAAACGTCGTGGCGCAGATGGGCAACGTCTGCGCGACGCGACGGTTTCTGGCTTCGATTCCCAGTCGAGAAAGATGGATTTTTCTGTTTCCATTTTCTTCGCTAAGCCAATAGTAATAGCCCATCAAAATACTCTCACAAAAAGTAGTTCAACAGTGTTAAATCGCGTGATTATTAGCTGCTAATTGTCTTCTTGCAATATTTGACTCTCTTACCATTTTATCTAGATCTAGCCGTAAAATACAGTAAGTAATTGTTGGAAACTGCACCAAATCTTGAAACGGCGTGGGATCGACATATTAATTTTTCTCATCATGGCGGGCACTACGTGTTCATATGAGTGGCTCTTAGTCTTGCAGAGTAAATTAAACTTTGCAAATTTGCGTAAAACACCTGGATCATTTACAAATGGCAAAATGGCAAGCCTTGCTGATGACAACTGAAATTTAGGATCTGTTGGAAGTCGCATATTGTATCTAGGAGGTCATATTGGACTTCCAATAACTAAACTAACTTTATATATATTCCGTAACCCGTTTCCATCTTTCGTTACATCGTTTTTTTTTATATGTTCTCCGTTCTCCTGTCCTACTACGTTCTCCATTCCATCTATTGACATCAAAACATAGACCTAAGGGAATGAAATTAATTATCTGTACTATATAAAATTATACACACGACAAGGTTGAATTTGATTTGATGATGTTGCAACACAGTGTCTAACTGTAAGCGCGTTAGTTGTGGGTTCGAATTTTCTTCTTTTTTTCTTTTTAAGGGATATTTTATCCTCACTCTTTCGCTTTGGCCGGGCCAAAGAGCTATATTGACTTGAGCGGAAACTGTAGGGTATGTGCAATAACGGATGAAAGGTAAAAATGGAAATATGACATTTCTAAATATACCTAAGCTGTATACTTTAAAATAGTTTCAATAAGTACATTGACTTGTTAAATCTAATACTGTACAACTGTCAAACTATGCATTTCCTATTAATATAGAAACATATGTTTTCCAGTACCAAGTAGCATGCACATGTAAGCCGGCGTCAGCGCAGTACGCGTGTGCTGACGACCCCGGACCTCCGGCTCCAGCGAAGACGGACACTCCGCCTGCTCTACCCCCAAGACCCCCTACTAGTGTATTGGCTACTAATCGAAGAAATAATGGTAAGATTTTTTTTTCTTTATAAATATTATACAGAGTGTATCTGACAGCGAGGCCTTTGTCATAACTATCTATAGGGGAAAATATTTCAAGGCTATATACAAAAAGCTAGTTAACAATTATCAATAGTTTAGACACAGTATTATTTTTCCCATTTCACGATATTTCTACGTGCTGTATAACGCGTGAGGTAGTTATGATTGAATACAAATGACGTATAGATCTCGTACTACAAGAATACTATCAAACGTTGTCAATCTGTCACCTTTCATTCAAAAAATAACCGAATAACAAAGAGATATATCACAGTCATACTTGACTAATGGCGTTTTATTTTGGAACAATAATTTAATTATTTAAATAAATAATTATTAACAAAACATATTTTTTATTTTTGAAAATATTATCTACTTGTTTTATAATTTTATCAAGCTTATAGAAGGTTCTCTATATATGGGCAATGTTGCCCCTCGATTGCAGAACCGGGTTCACATTTATATTGAATTGAATTTATCTAAATGTACCCACGAAAATTTTCACAAAACCGTTCCAGCTGTTTATGAAGGCAATTAATAAGTAAAAATAAAATAATTATGTATATGATATTTAAGCATTACTGGTATTTTGCTACCCACTTCTTGTCCCAATGCTATGTTGTGAAATTTAAATAATAAAAAAGTAAATGATTGAATCAACCATTTACTTATATGGGTATAGAACCTTGGTGTGTAGCGCGCTTTGCTTTCGTTTACTATTTTGCGATAAAATGTTTTTTCGCGATAAATACTAACCCTAGTCTAGAAAAATTATTAAACTTATTTTACACGAAGCGTTAAAATTTCTACTTTCACGTTCCTATTATTAGTTTTTTCTTCACTCATCAGTTTTAATACAAACATTTATTAAGTAATAATACCCGCTAATAGCAGGATAGCGAAGGAACCATAGACATTACGTGATATATATATATATATATATATATATATATATATATATATATATATATATATATATATATATATATATATATATATATATATACGTATATATAGGTTCCTATATATATATATATATATATATATATATATATATATATATATATATATATATATATATATATATATATATATATATATATATATATATATATATATATATATATATATATATATATATATATATATATATATATATATATATATATATATATATATATATATATATATATATATATATATATATATATATATATATATATATATATCCAGACGACGTGCACAACTCAGACCCCTCGCAATATCTGGTCCCCCAATACTTGTGTAGCAATCATAATACTTGTAAATGACACTAGTGCTCTAACGTCGCATGAATAAGATTGAAAATTTACTATTAAATATATTTATATACATGCTGGCACTTCTGGTGACTGAGTGTAAGTGAATGGAAGGGAAGGGTATTCTTTTTAATAGATGATATAAACTTGGAGATTTTGTTTGGAAAAGGCAAATTTTTTTCCATTCGATGCGAATGAAACCGCGGTAGAATGTTAGTCAACAACCATATATGTATATGATAATAATGTACATGCTTAGATATTTTGGGCACGTTGGGAGAATGAGTAATCTAAGAATGGTTAAAAAAATATATGAAGCATAAGTGAGTGGTAACAGAAGTAAGGGTAGACCTCGGTTGACTTTTGAAAACACAATATCGAAGATACTTGGGAAAGGTCAAAGGTCACGTTAACAGCATGAGGACTGCCCGGAAAGCATGAAGAGGCTAATGACAGTGGACGAGGCGGAAGAGGTATGCAGTAACTGTATGTTAATGTAGCAATACTTAGCTGTATATCTTGATCAACAAAATACGTGTATTATTTTAAATTCTACTGAAATAACGGAGTTATTTGACACTAAGTTATGTTCTAAAATTGTCGGATATATCTTGAATCTGAAATAATAATAATTAAAAAACCTTAGTACAGATAGATACTCAGAAATTTCAAAAAACATTGCGTTATATTTTAAATGACGTAGTTCTTCTATTCAAATCTAGTTCAGGGGTAAATTTGTATCAATATGTTACTTATATTAATTTGTAAGCCTGGACGGACAATAGATGTCTTTAGACGTGCAAAATTAAAAAAAAAACAGCGTAGCACTTGTCATTATTTATCTGTTGTAAATCTTTTGTGTTTGTGTAGGTGCATCCGTGACAAAACGATAGTACCTATATAAAAATATATTGTATTGCTACTTTAAAGTTTATACACTATTTATTTAAAAAAAAAAACATCTATTGATTTATATTTTCTGGTTCAAATCGATATATCGATTTTAACAGTGAAATTTCCCTAAATCAGCAGGTGTTCTCGAAATATTCTCACGAAACATCGACAATACGATTCAATCGATACAATGGGTGCATCACTGACAATGTAGTTTACCTGTTGGCGAATGATTTCTACCTGATGCTTTGTAAATCGATTTTTTTTGCATTTTTTCTACAGCGGAATGTATTGTGTTTCGCGAACACATTTCTACGGACTATCCTTTGTCAGTCCATTTGATTTATTTACAGCTAGTTGCCGCCCGCAACTTCGTTCGCGTTCAACTTTATGACTTGCCATATATCAATGATTTTAATACTATTTTAAGTCAACGATAACTACCGTCGTGGTGCAGAGGCGTAGCGTCTATAAACGACGACAGTTTGCAAGTTCGAATCTCATTCGGGGATGATAGATTTTTTCATTTCTATTTTCTTCGCTAACTAGGCAAAGTGCGGTAAAGTTAAGTCACTCATCACGCAATGCCTCGAAAAGGCGGTGTGTGGGGAACGGAGTGTTTTAACACTAGGTTCCCGCGGTTCCTGTTTTTACTTTAGATATATTTTTATATTCTAGTAATATCTATTTGTAATTCTTTATATACGAGAAAGCAGGAACAAGCAACGGAGTGTCTTAACACGAGGTTCCTACTGTTTCTACAGTCCCTTCTGCCTATCCTGCCGTGTGCGGGATAAAGCGTGAAGCTAAAAAAAAATTCTTTATATAACGTTTTACTTCGTCCAAGTCAAATTTTCAAACATTTTTGTCTCATTCATCATTCAATGTAATGGGCTCGACTTTCAAAGACTTGATAAGACTTTCCGTAAAAAAATATATAGTAAATTCATAACGTAACTAAGTTATGGGATATTATAAGGAGCGTTTTAAAATAAAACCAAGTTAAAATATTTATAATACTAACGCTTAACATTTTATACTAACAACTCTAGTTCTGTCAACGATCGTTTATATGGAATAATTGTAATTCTTCCAATTAAAATATTAGTGAGCCTTTCCTAAACAAAAATCAAACTTCTAAGTCAATGTTATCAAAACATGTTAGAGATTATACTTCATTTTGTACAAAAATGGTCACATAATCAAAATTTTTAAGGTACAATTGAGGACCGTCGTGGCGCAGAGGCGCAACGTCTGTCTGTAACGCGACGGTTACTGGGTTCGATTCCCAGTCGGGGAAGATGGATTTTTCTATTTCCATTTTCTTCGCTCTGGCATCTAAGGCAAAGCGCGGCGTTGAGCTCCGCCACTCAACACGCAATGCCTCGAAAACGGCGGAAAGCGGGAACGGAGTAAGCAGGGACTAAGTAACGAAGTGTCTTAACACTAGGTTCGTATGGTTCCTGCAGTTCCCTCTGCCTACCCTGCCATGTGCGGGATAAAGCGTGAAGCTAAAAAAAAAATACATACATGGCTTCACGCTTTAACCCTAGCGGGGTAGTCATAGGACGAAGCGACAAACGCTGCGGTCCCTGCATACATCTTTCGCCTCGTCCACTGTTATTATCTCCGGAGTCCTCACGATTTTCACGTGACCTTTCTCCAGTGCCTTCGATACTTTTTTCGAAAGTCAATCGAAGTCTCCCCGTACCTCTTTCCATTTTTTTTTGCTTCATATATCTTTTTTATCATTATTTCATCACTCACTCTTTCACCGAGTCCAAACAATCTGAATACCGTGTTCTTCATTCCTACTGTGACATTCTCTCTGGTACTGTTCCTATAAGGTACTACCCGTTAATCTAAAGTTATGAAATTTGGCAAAAAGTCAGAACTCATAGTACAACCAAAGGGAAAATTTTATGAAATTTCATGGGAAACTTTATAGATATATACTGAAAAAAAAAAACAATGTAAAACTAGTAATATACTTAAAGAAAACATGTAAACCGTCCGAGGACCGTCGTGGCGCAGAGGCGCAACGTCTGCCTGTAACGCGACGGTTTCTGGGTTTAATCCCCAGTCGGGGAAGATGGATTTTTCTAATTTCATTTTTCTTCGCTCTGGTAAACTAGGCATGAATGCAGCGGGGCTTGAACCTGGGTTCAAATCCTGCGATACAAATGTCTACTTTAAAAATCATAAAATTACAAAAAAACTACGACAACTATAGAATATCTGTTCTTATTACTTGTATTTCATTTAAGTTATAAAATTTGGCGAAATGTACTAATTTTCAGTTGTCTCTTTGTTGATCGTTTGTAACTTTACCACAGAGAGAAACTATTGCAAAGATATACTTGCAGTTCGTTTCATACAAAATAAATGAATACGACTGCAACCTAAGTTTGTCAATTTTTGTAAGTAATATATTCCTTGGCGGTATATCAACAATCATGATATAGGCCGTCGTGGCGCAGAGGCGTAAGCATCTGCCTGTAAACGCGACGGTTTGAGGGTTCGATTCCCGCTCGGGGAAGATGGATTTTTCTATTTTCATTTTCTTCGGCAAACTAGACAAAGCGCGGCGTTGAGTTCCGCCACCCAACACGCAATGCCTCGAAAAAAGGCGAAAAGCGGGGACGGAGAAAGCAGGTTCTAGGTTCTAGGTTTATACGGTTTCTGCCGTTCCCTCTGCCTGCAATATGCGGGATAAAACGTGAAGATTTAAAAAAAAAATATAGATACGGAACCATTGGTGTGCGAAAATTTTTCACCATTCTCTTCAATTTTAAACGTTTCAAAGCTGCCAATCTCATAAAATAAAAAAAAAACGCCTATATCCTCCATATAGACATATACAGAGTACACATGATCACTGATCCACGCACCGCCTAATTCTTAAGTCAAAGCGTTGAGTGGCGGAATTTAACACCGCGTAACGTAACTTTGACTGATATCGTATTAATATAACATCGATATAGGATTAATTTGAATTTTCCCATACTCATTAAAAAATAATTGTTACTTTTAAGCGTCCTACTATGGTTTTTTTCAACTAAGAAGTATAGTATTATTGTTTTTTTAACTGTTAGTGTAAAGGTTTCTAGTATTTGGCATGATATTAATATTTAGTTAAATATTTTTTTTTAAATAATAACAAGTAGGTTAAATTATTTATCTTTATATCATATCAAATATGATTTATTATTTCGAGCGCATACGAACTGAGAAAACTCTTTAGAATAAAGCAAAGCTACGTTTTTTTTATCAATAAAAAAAAACAGATTATTAATTTCCTAATATCAAAGATTAAATATAAAATTTTATTATTGATATATTATAATTCGGAATTTCTAGGAGAGAGTAATATAAACATAATATCGTTTTTAAAAAACAGCGAGGCCTTATTTAATAAACGATTTGTCTTAATAATCCTTTGTATGCAATATAAGACGGTCACAGCATTGTCATATTACAATTGACAATAGCATATTGACTATGTGTGTAGACCTAAGGAGTACTCAACTCATATATTTAAAATGTGTCTTCTGAAGCGAATCAAGGTGGCGCCACATTAGTAAGTGGAAACATTTTAAATATATCGCCGTTAACTAAAAGGTTAAAATATGTACTATACATAAAAAATAAAAACAAATACTAAATTGTTTTGAATCCACTACTAGGTAAAAGTTGAAGTTTTCATATCTTTGAACTACATAGTAATATTGGCGTAGCAACAGGCATGGGGGAGGGGGATATCTACAATGACTAGGATGGGAACGATACATACATATATATAATAACTAATAATAACTAACGTAATAATAAGTTATAAAAAGATCGAGAAATCTTATTACGTTGTATTTAATAGCTAAATTTTCATTTTTAAACTACAGTCTAGAATATTGGCGTAATTAGAGAAACTTTAGTTGGGGGCCCAGTTTACAGCGAGTCTAGGCTATGGGATCTAACAAAATATTGAGATTATAAAAATAAAAGAAATTTTGTCACATTGTATACATGACAGTTATCAAATTTCTTAATTAATGTTTACTTGTCGAGAAATTTGAAACTGCCTCTGTCTCCTTATTGAATGGCTTAAATAAAAAAAAGAACGTATCCTAACTATCATATAAAATATATAAATTGTCATATGGGCACCAGAAGCCTTTGAGTTGAGCACAGACCTACCTCACCCATACTGGTCATGTGGAGTAGTTCATGGTCTAAAATAATATAATATTTTTCTTTTCTAGCTATGACAATATGGCTATAAGAATAATAAACTTATTCACCACTAATTACCGTTTGATAAGTTATATTAACTTAATTTAAAAATAAGCTAAATATATTATATAAAAATTTAACACAAGTCGCTCTATTAATTCTATAATTTAAATTTTTTCCCTTAATAAATGCATCCTCACACTTCTACCCTCCACAATACTGACGCAAGTATAAATATAAACAAAATACAAATCATTTAGGCTCACCTGTGCGTACTGCGCATGCGCGGAACGAATTCGTAACTTATAACCTAACTAGAACTAGCTCACTGTTAGAATTACACTTAATATGTTGTTTTTTCTTAGTGTTCACGATATTATGTATTAAAAAACAATAATACGCGTCTGTTTTTAAATAAGATAACTAATTTAAACGATAAAAATGGCATAATCGGCGAGAAAATGACAAATATTTTCACATAAGAAATATATATAAATATATTTTTAAGTTTATAAATGTCAAATTATAAAATAAAATAAACAAATGGTGGTAAAATTATTACAGTGGAACAGTAAATGGATATTGAGTGAATGTGAATTGTGTTGTTACAAAAGTACATTGTTCTCAGTGTTTGCTTGTGTTATTGATTTATAGAAATGGCGCGCATTTTGAAGTATCGTTTTGTTTTTTTTTAATTCGTTCTCCTTTAAATGAGGCTTTTAATTTTGTATTTGTATATTAAATTATAAAAATATTAAAAGATTAATTTGTAATATAAAATTAATTGCAATATAAAATATAGACATTTTTAATAAAAATTGATAAATCTTTTATTAGGCATTATAATTTGTATCTTTATCACATTACAAAAGGATAAATTAAAAATAACTAAAAAAAACATGTCTTGACAATTAATTATTAAGAATTTAATAAGAAAATCTATGAAGATATAATTTTAAAATATAAATAAGTGAATATAGTGTTATAATAAGATGAATGTGCAATCATGTGAGATGCTGCAAGTATTACAATATCAAGTTGCACCACAATCTCTAGCGTCTGACGTCCCACAGCACTACGTACCACCGCCACCGTATTTTGGTAAAGATTTTAAAATGATTAATATATTATTTGTTATTTTTAACTTCACGCTTTATCCCGCTCATAGCAGGGTGGGCAAGGAACCACAAGAACCGAGGGAAACTAGTGTTAAGACACTCCGTTTCCCGCTTTCTGCCTTTTTTACGCCGTGCTTGCCTAATTGCCAGAGCGAAGAAAATGTAAATGAAATAATAAATGTTCCCCGAGTGGGAATTGTACCCACAAACTGTCGCGTGTATAGACAGTCGCTGCGCCTCTGCGCCACGACGGTTGACATAATTATAATATCTATGCCAATATTTATTTATTTTTCATTAAAACGCGCGAATCTATAACACGGTTCTATAACAACAGAATTTTGTTTTTCCATACGTCATATTGATTTCTTTTCACATGGATAAAGCCGCGTTTCACTAAACTACCTATTTATTATAATATTGAGTTATATTTTAATTTTTTGTGTTGGTACTTGCGCGAGGTTTCGCGTAATTTTGACATAAAATACGATCATAGTCGAGGAGCCTACAGCCTCATGCAATGCCTGGAAAAGGCGGTAAGCAGGGAACATAGTGTCTGGATTCTAGGTTCCCAAGGTTCCTTCCTGTGGCTTCCTCTATGGCCCGGATATAGCTAAAAAATATAATTCCTTTGAAATCACAAAAAGGAAAAAAAGAGAACACTCCACTTGTTTCTTTTAAATTAAGTTTCTAGTATCTACCCGGATATGCGAATTTTAATTTATAAAATTATTATTTTTTTTAGCTTCACGCTTTATCCCGCACATGACAGGGTAGGCAGAGGAAACTGCAGGAACCATACGAACCTAGTGTTAAAACCGTTGCTTAGTCTCTGCTTTCACCGTCCCCGCTTTCGAGGCATTGCGTGTTTAGTGGCTTAACTCAATGCCGCGCTTGGCCCAGTTTTCAGAGCGATATAAATGGAAATGGTAAAATCCATTTTCCCCGAGTGGGAATAGAACCCACAAATCGTTGCGTTTACCGACAGACCCTACGCCTCTGCGCCACAACGGTCCTAATTATTTTATATTTTGAATATAATTTATTTATATTTTTTTTTATAAATAGGTTTTGCCACCTGTAAATACGATTGAGAAGAACAAATATATACTACAGTATGTTTTTACATGCAACGTTCACAGTTTCTTTGTCACTCATGACACGATATTTTATATATTTTTTTTAAAAGTTACTTGCTATTAAAAAGATCGACATACATATATATACATATACATATCAACTTTCCTTCTCAATCCTGATATCTATTAAAAAAATTGCATCAAAATCCGGTCTCTTTAAAGACATCTTTAACGACACCGGTCAAGCTTTAATGATGTTTATATGTAATTATATCTTAAAGGTCGTAACCTAGCGATAGTGTCTGCCTGTAAATTGAGTTGTGGGTTCGTTTTCCACCTGTGGTATTGAATTAGTTTTCTCGCTCTAGTATAAAAAAGCGCGGGATTTAGTTCCTTCAATATACAATTTCTCGTCTTTCAATATTTTCCCACTTCTAACCTGCTATATGCGGGATAACGCGTGAAAACAGATGCCGTCATTTTTTTATTTTTCATGTCTTCACGCTTTATCCCGCACATGGCAGGGTAGGCAAAAGGAACTGGAGGAACCATAGGAACCTAGTGTTAAGACACTCTGTTGCTTAGTCCTTGCTTTCTCCGTTCCTGCTTTCCACCTTTTCAAGGCATTGTGTATTGACTGGCGGAACTCAATGCCGCACTTAGTTACCAGAGCGAAGAAAATGGAAATAGAAAAATCCATCTTCCTCTCATGGGAATCGAACCAACAACCAGTCACGTTATTTTCACAAGTTCATAGATGCAAATTTAAAGGAAATCTATGTATTTCTAGCAACGGTAGGGTGCAACGGTAACGAGACTACATGCAGGCGGCGGAAGTACGCGTGGTGGTGCTGCGGATGTGGGGCGTTGGCTGCAGCTCTTGGGGGTCTTCTGGCGGCACAGCACATCCTCCTGAGATCCTATACAGCATCACCTCATCATCTGGAGACGGTGCCAGCTGCTGTTCCCGCTGCTATGGTAATTTTATAGCTTTTAAATAAACGAATTGTATAAAAGTGGTTTTGTTTAAGATTTCAATAGAAAAATGGCATAAAAAAGTAAAATGATATATATGCTAGTAAAATGATGAATAATACATTTTTTTTTAAATGACTTGTACTTTAAAACAGTTGTAATTTAATTTAAAAAAGTATAAATTTTTCAAGCAATAAAGAACAAACGATATAAGTTGTATAAAGCATATAAGAATTTCGACGCAGCGTGATGAAGAACGCATGGCTCAGTGGTGAGAGCGCTTGCACGATTTGCAAGAGGGCTTGGGTTCGTGTCCCACTGCTTTCAAATTTTTATATGTTTTTCTTTAAGTATTTTCAAGCAGTAAAGTAGTACTATTAAATTCGTTTTTTTAAATATAGTAAATATTTTTTTACTCTACCTAATATGAAAAAAAATGTCTATGAATCCTTCTATTTGGGGTAGAGATAAAAAAAGTGGCAAAAAATATATAGCTTATTAAAAGTATATTTTATCTTTAGTACTTAAGTCTATTGACGGAATAATCTAGATATAAAGAGTTTGTATGGTCATCGGCATAGTAATATTTTTCTTTTTTTAGTAATATTTGGTTCAAATCCCGCTACGTTCAAATTATTATAAGCTTTCTTTATGTATTTTTTCTATCCTTTGTGTGGATTAATACTTTAAAAATCATAAAAATATAGAATTGTTGATATTTTATATTATCTTTGTATGTTTTGTGTGTGACGACCGTAGTGGTGTAACGACTACCTGTAAACGCGACGATTTGTGGGTTCGATTCCCACCTGGAGGAAGATGGGTTTTTCTATTTCCATTTCCTTCGCTCTGGAAACTAGGCAAAGCGCGGTGTTGAGTTCCGCCACTCAACAACACGCAATGGGTCGGGGAGGGACGGAGAAAGCAGGAACTAATCAACGGAGTGTCTTAACACTAAGTTCATATGGTTCCTGCAGTTCCCTCTGCCTACCCTGCCATGTGCGGGATAAAGCGTGAAGACATAAAAATAATATAAATAAAAAAATCTTTGTTCACAGTTGGTACTAACTGGATTCTGCATCATGAGTTTGGCTCGACGTCGTAACAGATACAGCTATATGGTAAGAAAAGTATGTCTCTAAAGCTTTTTTTATTATTTTTTTTTAAGTTTTCCTTCATATAAAAGAAAAAGAATTGAAAAAAAAATTGTCGTTACGGAATTTGAAGCCACGATCTCTTCTTGGTACCCGTTCAAGCGACCACTAGGCTATACGGTCGATTTCTTATATATTTATTACAAGTTACTTATGTTGTTGTTAGTTTTATTACACAAATTATTATTGTTGCGAATAATTTATAGCAAGATGGCCGAAGAATGCCATTTATTAATTTTTTTTTGGTATTTTCTCCAAAAATTCAAGAGGTACGGCTCCAAATCCTGCTTTATTATTATTATTATTATTATTTTGATTTTATAAAGTGTATATTTAAGTTGTTTTACGCATGTCCCTCTATAGGCAGGGAGAATATACTTTCTAGATACTCCATTCTCCAGTTCTCTTTCGTTCTCTTAATTTAATGGCGGAACTCAACGCCGCGCTTTCTCTTTCTATCAGAAAATTATATTTTTAATCAACAATAATAGTATTATTATAGCCTTCTCCGTTTCTACTTCGCTTAATGTTAATGTTAATAACATGACTTTAGGCTTTATCCCGCACGAAGCAGATACTGTTGAGTCACTCCGTTCTCTGCTTTCCGCTTTAATAAAATAATCATCTCCTCTCTCTATAAATGCTATATCAAAAATTGGTAAAACTGAGTGTGTAACACTATGTGTGTTACTGTTTTTGTATTATGAAGGAGTTTTTTTTTTTTTTTTTTTTATTTTTTTTTTATTTAGCTTCACGCTTTATCCCGCACATGGCAAGGTAGGCAGAGGGAACTGCAGGAACCATACGAACCTAGTGTTAAGACACTCCGTTACTTAGTCCCTGCTTACTCCGTCCCCGCTTTCCGCCGTTTTCGAGGAGTTTTAACTGTAATATTTAAAAATTCTTTACAGATTAAAGTAGTTGGCGCATTTTGCCTCGTCTGCGCTTTGACGTGTGTTTTGGTGACGATCACCACCACTGTCATACATATGAATAAGTGAGTATTTATACATATATACACACAGACACACACGCACACACACACACGCACACGCACACGCACACATGTTGTATGTTCTTATCACAAATATTGATTATATTAATATTAATATATAATATATAGAATTAATATTTATCACAATAAACATCTATACATTTTTATCTTTACATTTTTTTTTTATATTTAATATTACTTAGAACTAAGGCTATGGCTGATAAGCGAATTACACAAGTTAATACATTTCATCTTTGGTGTTAGGAATAAAATTAAATTTTATAATAAATTGGGGTCACTTGATGGTGGTGGTCACGCAATAATGACAAAGAATAAGCTTTGATGCGACTTCCTTATATATGTATTTTAATTCTTACATTTTCTAATTACAGATTACAAACTCTAAAGTTTTGTGAGTACACAAAGCTGACTAGAACTTGTACCTGCTATTCGCTGCCGCCTGACTTGCAGCACAGCGGGAACGATGACGATGGTATGTTGTACTTTTTTTTTAAACACGGCGTTGAGTTACGCAAGGCAATATGTTATATATAAGGTAAAATATGAAGATGAAAATGTTGATGTATATATGGGTGTTTAATTACAAAAGAAACTGAAAAAAAAATACATAATACAATTTAAACAACGCCTGAAAAGAGGGCAAGGCACTTGTAAGATCTTTTTAATTTGTCTTCCACTAAAAAAAAGAAGATTAGTACAAAAATGGAATTAAAAAAAAGTCACAAAAAAAATTAAAAAGTGTCGAATGCACTCTGTTCGCGGCTCTAACGCCTGTTTGCCTTCTTTATTTTTAAAAAAAAATTAAAAACAACTTAAAATGCAATTAATCAGCAGGGTAGGCAGAGGGAACCGCAAGAACTATAGCAACCTAGTGTTAAGACACTCCATTACTTAGTCCCCGCATTCCGCCTCCTCCGAGGCATTGCGTATTGAGTGTCAATGCCAATGACATTAAAAAAAAACCAAACAAAACATATTTTTATGATTTTTAAAGTGTTAATCCACACTGAGAATAGAAAAAAATACTTAAAGAAACGTATAAAAATTTGATATATGCTTTTATACAACGATATACATAAGTTGTATAAAAGCATATAAGAATTTCAACGCGGCGTGATGTAGATAGCAACGTATGGCTCAGTGGTGAGAGCGCGTGCACAGTTCGCGGGTTCGAGTTCCGCTGCGTTCAAATTTTTATATTTTTATTTTTTATTTTTATTTTATTTGGATAACCAACAAAAGAAAACATTATTACATTAATTTCATTATAAAACTATTAACAATAAAAATACTTAAAGAAAACATATAAAAATTTGAACGCAGCGGGACTCGAACCCGCGCCCTCCTGCGAACCGTGCAGGCGCTCTCACCACTGAGCCATGCGTTCTACATCATTTTTTTCTATCCTCAGTGTGGATTAACACTTTAAAAAATCATCAAAAATATTTAATAAAAATAGCATTCTCTCTCGCCAAACGATTGTTCTTTGTAATGGTCTTTGGGTAGCGGAAATTTGTAAAAATCTCCCTACAGAGATGCTAACAACGATATAAGTTGTATAAAAGCATATAAGAATTTCAACGCGGCGTGATGTAGAACGCATGGCTCAGTGGTGAGAGCGCCTGCACGGTTCGCAGGAGGGCGCGGGTTCGAGTCCCGCTGCGTTCAAATTTTTATATGTTTTCTTTAAGTATTTTTTCTATCCTCAGTGTGGATTAACACTTTAAAAAATCATCAAAAATATTAACAATAACCTAAATGTCCTTTTAGTTACAGGCTATCACATCATGCAAAATATAATATTTGTAGTATATCAATATTTAAAAAACAATAATAAAAAATCCACGAGGACCGTCGTGGCGCGGAGGCGCAACGTCTGCCTGTAACGCGACGGTTACTGGGTTCGATCCCCAGTCGGGGAAGATGGATTTTCTATTTCCATTTTCTTCGCTCTGGCAAACTAGGCAAAGCGCGGCGTTGAGTTCCGCCACTCAACACGCAATGCCTCGAAAACGGCGGAAAGTGGGGACGGAGTAAGCAGGGACTAAGTAATGGAGTGTCTTAACACAAGGTTCCTATAGTTCCTGCAGTTCCCTCTGCCTACCCTGCCATGTGCGGGACAAAGTGTGAAGCTAAAAAAAAAAAAAGTATTTTAAGCATATAAAACCCCGTGTAAGCCCGCCGCCTCGTCATTCGCAGGCGTGCGCTGCGTGTTCGAGGACGTGCGCGACTGCGGCGTGGTGCACGGCGCGCTGTACTGGTGCCTGCGCGGAGTGTTCGCGCTCTCCGTCAGCGCCGTGCTCGTGTGCATCTTCAGCTGCATGCTGGCGTACCAGCTGCTCAGGTCGGTGGTAGCGGGTTCTAACTTTTTATTTTATTTTCCACTTAGAATCAATAAGATGATCACATGTGTACGTCAGATAGAGCGAACTGAGTGTCAGAGGAGCCCAATTTGATAATAAATATATCTATTATAAATTCTATGTATATATTTGTGACTGTATGTATGTATGTGAGTGTGTATATGTATGTGTATATATTTATATATGTGTATAGTGATATGTATATATTATTTATATATATTGTTTTGTTGCATTATAATCAATCCCGTTGTATGTCACTTATTCACTTCCACTGGTTGGCTGGAAGAGATTTCTTTTAGAGTTAAGCCCGCCGTTGTAGACATTCTTTTCATATGTTAAATTTCTTTTTTATTACTTTTATGCAATAAAGAATATATAATATAATAAATATCGAATTGAGCCCCTCTGAAACCTACACACTTACGACTTAGAACTAAAGTTACGAGGGTTCCAAGCGCTGGTTCCTGGTGAGAAGAGCCCACAACAAACTCAGCCAGGTTTCCCTAAACCTATTATATCTATATTAAATCAATATAATCTTAAAGTGTGTCGATTTAACTAAATTGATTTAGTCTAATGTAGAAGTTTGGTGGTTGTGATGGTTTTTCTAATTTAACGTAACTTAGCCTAATAGTGTTTTGATTTTACTAACTTTACGTAACTTAAATATGTTTAGATTTTTCTAACTTAACGTAATTTAGAAATATTTTGATTTTTTTAACTTAACCTATCATAAAATGTTTAGATTTTTTTAACTTCACGTTTTATCCCGCATATCCCGCAACATAGTAGGCAGAGAGAGCCACAGGAAAAGCGTGAAACCTAATGTCGTCGTGACGCGTGTCAAGGCATTGCGTGTTTATGGTGGAATTCAACGCCGCGCATTTCGCGCTTTTCTAACGTTCCTTGTTTTAGTTATACGGTAAAGTGCAGCGTTAAGTTCCGCCACTGATTAATCAAAGGAAATGTGTTGAAAGATGAAATGCTAGATCGGAGTGTTTTGACACTGGATTCTCTCTGCCTTACAGCTACGTGCGTGAAGCTAAAAAAAATTATATGTATGTATATATTCAAAATTAGATAGATAATGATTAACATATAGTGTAAACCTTAAAGCCTTTCTAGATAAAAAGACTACCCAACAAGTAAATATTAATCGTTTTTAAAATATTAAGAGGCAAATTCTTTACCATATAGGTAGTAATGCTATCTTCCAGATAAAAGTTGGTAATAATTCTATCTACCAGATAAAACTTGTGAACTATTACACAGGTTTATATCTGATATTTCTATGTGAAATCTGTGAAATCATTTTTTTTTTGCTAATTTACCAGAAAAGGGACTCATTTCCTATCTGGGACTTTATCAGCAGATGGTGAAAATCGCCTTAAATATACAATTATTTTTTGTACAATATATATATATATATATATATATATATATATATATATATATATATATATATATATATATATATATATATATATATATATATATACCCGCACATGGCAGGGTAGGCAGAGGACACTGCAGGGACCATACGAACCTAGTGTTAAGACACTCTGTTACTTAGTCCCTGCTTTCCGCCGTTTTCGAGGCATTGCGTGTTGAGTGGCGGAACTCAACGCCGCGATTTGCCTTAGATGCCAGAGCGAAGAAAATGGAAATAGAAAAATCCATCTTCCCCAACTGGGAATCGAACCCACCGTTGCGTTTTAGGCAGACGTTGCGCCTCTGCGCCACGACGGAATTTAAATTAATTTTAAAATACAACAACATATATTTATTTATTAAAAAAACGTATATATTTATATATGTATATATTGAATATGATTGATTAAATTACAAAAGTTCTGATGATAATTTATTTCCAATATTTTTTTGACAGAATCGATATCTACCAAGCGATTTATTTGGTAAATATCGATTTCAATTTCTTATTTAGCGAGTTCAACGCTATTTGTTGTATATGTAATCTGTTCTCCAACAGCTTAATGCTGTGTTTCAAATCTGTCAATTCTGATTTTATATTGACATAGTCCATAACATCTGGTACCTCGTATGCCATTCTGATTTTCTTAACCTCGTTGAGCCTTTGGGCTAAACTTTCAGCCTGCACTTGAATTATATCTCGCTCTTTATCGAGTTCAATCGTCTGCTTCTGTTTGTCTTTAATCGATTTTATTACGCCCGTCAAATACGCGTTTTGTTCCATCATAGCCTTTTTGTGGACTGTTAAATTTAAATTGGCATCGCCGGTCATTTTCTTTAGTTCGCCCAACTGTTGTAATTTATAATCGATTATCTCCAAACATTCCTTGTTCTCGATTTTTAGTTTTTCGAAATCGACTGCTCGCAGACTCTCGCTGAGCTCAGCTTTGACTTTGATTTGACCTTTCAATTTGCTATATTGAGAGTTTAAAGTGCTAGTTCTCAGTCGAAGCTTGCCAATTTGGCTGTCACAAATCTTGACCCATTCAGTCATGAAGCGTATCCAAACTTCTGCCGGGATCCGTTGAGCTATTTTGTCCCAACCCTCGACGACGACTTCCTGCTCGAACATTTCACTCGCCTTTTTAATATCGATTTCTCGTAAACCAATCTCTTCTAGTTGAGCTTTTAGCAGGGCGTGTTTCTTCTCAGACCTTTTTCTACTCTTCTCCAAATTGCTGATGAGAATCTCCATTTCCGTCGCAACCAATTCCGATCGCTCCAACACGTTTATTCTTGGTCCAGAACCAAAAATCACTGTTCCACTGGCTTTAGCTGAGGATTCTATGCGTCTCGAAGACACTTTAGATGGGCTGGTTAGCATTCTTGATTGGCTCATCAGAGATTCGACAGCAAGTTTCGACGTTTGCGATTTGACGAAACTGCCAACGTTTAGGGATGTTGTGCTCTGCAGTCGCATTGCGTACTCCATTGCTTGTTGGATCCCATGCATTAAAGACGGCTCTAATCTCATAATAGTCCGTTCAAAGACTTCATTTTCAAGCGCCAGCACTCTCATTTGGACTTTTAAATCGTTTACTTGTTTTATCAGTTCGTCGTCAGTCAATTCGTCTAAATCACTCATAAAATGGCAAGACGAGCGAGAATGTTGACTTATGCTGCCTCTATGCATTTGTATTTGTGAATGCGACATATTTATAGGCTTTTTTGGGAAAAAATATAAAAAAAATCGAGTAAAATAACGTAAACGTCCTAACAATAGTACTGACAACTGTTGTCTAGCTATATGTCAAGATTATCTCAAACTTCACATATGACCTCTATGTTTCATAAAATAAGGGTGATTATGCTGTTTCTTCACCTATGATGGCAATAGTTTGTAATAAACAACCGGTTGCTAAGGTGTTTCGATATAGACTTTCGTGTCATTGCCACTTTGTCTTAACGACCTCGTAACCTAGAGGGGTTCTAACTTGATAATGGGTTTTCTTTAAGAATAATAAGTCGTTTGAAAATGGCGTATTGGAAGAAAATAAGATTTTTTTCTTTAATGGCCAGTATCTATTTAAATGTTAAAAATTAATACTAACACATATTTTGGAACATTTGAACTAATTTGTATGTGTCTTTCACCGGAAGTTAGAAGAGGTTACCATATATATGTAGAATTTTAGGTAATCTGTATTTACATGCATACACTCTGCATGTTCTTTATTCTGTATACAAGGTTTTATGAGGGAATAAATACATTAGTTTAGAAATTTGTAGTAAATTTTCGTAGATAAATTTATAATAATTATTATAATATACTCCATATCGAGGAAGGCTCTCTATAAATATATATATATATATATATATATATATATATATATATATATATATATATATATATATATATATATATATATATATATATATATATATATATATATATATATATATATATATATATATATATATATATATATATATATATATATATATATATATATATATATATATATATATATATATATATATATATATTTATAGAGAGCCTTCCTCGATATGGAGTATATTATAATAATTATTATAAATTTATCTACGAAAATTTACTACAAATTTCTAAACTAATGTATTTATTCCCTCATAAAACCTTGTATACAGAATAAAGAACATGCAGAGTGTATGCATGTAAATACAGATTACCTAAAATTCTACATATATATGGTAACCTCTTCTAACTTCCGGTGAAAGACACATACAAATTAGTTCAAATGTTCCAAAATATGTGTTAGTATTAATTTTTAACATTTAAATAGATACTGGCCATTAAAGAAAAAAATCTTATTTTCTTCCAATACGTATATATATATATATATATATATATATATATATATATATATATATATATATTATATATATATATATATATATATATATATATATATATATATATATATATATATATATATATATATATATATATATATATATATATATATATATATATATATATATATATATATATATATATATATATATATGTATATATATATATATATATGTATATATATATATATATATATATATATATATATATATATATATATATATGTATATATATATATATGTATATATATATATATATATGTATATATATATATATATATATATATATATATATATATATATATATATATATATATATATATATATATATATATATATATATATATATATTCCCAATCCAACAGCCACGAGCGCAAGAAGATGTACTGGGAGCAACTAGAGCTCCGCTGCCGCTCGCTGTACCGCCCCGCCGGGGGCGCGCCCGCGGCCGCCGGGCCTTCTCAGGTATGCCATTTAGTACTATTTTAGCTTATAATTATATATTAAGAACACAGAAGTGGTAAAAGTTAATTGAAAAAAAAAAATGGTTGCCTGTAAAGTGGGTTACGGGCGAAAATTTTACGTGACAACGTCTTTTTCTCGGTAGAATATTTATTGGTATGAATAATAATTATAGTATAAATTGCACAAATTTTAACTATAGAAAATATATGTTGTTTACTAAAACATTGTACATGTGTCAAGTGATACGCGCGGCGGACCGATCATAGTTCGGTGACAGTTGACACATCGTTACGTTACCATTTTCATATTTGACTCCGAGCCGCACAACCTAATTTAAGACGTTGTCACGTCAAAAAAAACGTCGAAAATAAATCACTCAATGTGACTGTACTTCAGGGTAGTTCCCTTCCAGTACAGGTAGTTGCCCACATGCAACTGCCACGATTGACATAAATTCAACGTTTTTATAGTCATTATCATCTAAACTACCCACTTTTATAAAAGATTCCTAACTCTATAATATTTGAAATTCTGTATGTACCGGATATAAATAAAAAATAATAAAATAAAATAAATGTAAAAGACCGTCGTGGCGCAGAGGCGCAACGTCTGCCTGTAACGCGACGGTTTCTGGGTTCGATCCCCAGTCGGAGAAGATGGATTTTTCATTATATTTCCATTTTCTTCGCTCTGGCAACTAAGGCAAAGCGCGGCGTTGAGTTCCGCCACTCAACACGCAATAGCTCGAAAAAAAAAATGCCAATAGGGATTATCACCCTTTATTAGTCAAGTAGATTAAGCAGTTTAAGTGGTCAATTATGTCTTAAACGCCATATTATCAAAAAGTGCAACATATCTATAGGGTGTTGTAGAATGTTAATAAAAAGAAATATTGTATGTACCACACGAATAATTAATCTGTCCGTCCGTCTGTCCGTTTGACATCAAAAATCTCCTAAATGCTGTTAACTTACTAGTTTAAAATAATATTATAAAATTTTATTTTCAACTTAAATAGTAGCTTCACGCCTTATCTCGCACAAGGCAGGGTAGGCAGAGGGAACTGCAGGGACCGTGCGAACCTAGTGTTAAGACACTCCGTTACTCAGCCCCTGCCTTCTCCGTCCCCACTTTCCGCCTTTTCCGAGGCATTGCGTGTTGAGTGGCGGAACTCAACGCCGCGCTTTGCCTAGTTTGCCAGAGCGAAGAAAATAGAAATAGAAAAATCCATCTTCCCCGACTGGGGATCGAACCCAGAAACCGTCGCGTTACAGGCAGACGTTGCGCCTCTGCGCCACAACTACCCTCAAATAGTAATTTAATAAAAAATAATTGTAATTATAATATTTTTTTAACAATAGAAAAATTAATGGGGACGGAGAAAAGCAGGGACTAAGCAACTGAGTGTCTTAACACTAGGCTCATATGGATCTTGCAGTTCCCTCTGCCTACCCTGCAATATGCGGGATAAAGCGTGAAAAAATACCTCCTAGAGAGAAGAGAGAGAAGAGAGCCGTCTCTCTCTCTAGTCTAGTTCACAGCTTTTTACACAATACTTATAATATTTGCATTAATCATTCTAAATACTAAAGAAAACTGTATTTGAATCGGTCGCAAAGTTTTAAATATCTCACCTTATATATGGACATGCATTATGAAACGACTTTCTAGTAATTTTTTTATACCAAAAAAAAAACACTCAACACCGTGTCGTGGGTTCAATTCCCATTCGGGGAGAATGAATTATTTTCATGTTCGTTCTACCTTGAGACTAGGTGTTCATGGTTCCCGCGGTTCCCTCTGCATATGCTGCTTTTAGCGGGATAAAGCGGGAAGTTAAAAAAAAGAATAATATTAATTATATTTTGTTCTTATTTCATTACAGAACAGCTGCAGTTGCTGCGCCCAGTGTCACACAACTCAGCCGGCTTGGGACTTCAGTTTGCAGCACAGATTTTGGGCACCCGGTAAATATATTTATATATATTTATATATATATATTTATATATATTTATATATATTTAGCTTCACGCCTTTTTTATGTCTTCATGCTTTATCCCGGGTAGGCAGAGGGAACTGCAGGAACCATAGGAAGCTAGTGTTATGACACTCTGTTACTTAGTACCTGCTTTCCGCCTTTTTCGAGGCATTGCGTGTTGAGTGGCGAAACTCAACGCCGCGCTTTGCCTACTTGCCAGGGTGAAGGAAATGCAAATAAAAAAATTCATTTTCTCATGGGAATCGAACCCACACCGTCGCGTTTACAATGAAAACTTGAGCCTCTAAGTTTTTAATAATAATATATTAATTTTATTTAAACATATAATACCATATCTAGGTCGTATAGGGAACCTGTACTCTCCGAACCCTGGTGCTGGAAGAAAGACATCTCCATGGAGTTGGTTCCCGTGGCCTCGTGGGAATAGTCACACGTGAGTTATTTTTTTTAATTTAAAACTTATATATCTAATTCTTTTTTTGTAGTTTCACGCCTTATCCCGCACATGGCGGGGTAGGCAGAGGGAAATGCAGGAACCATATGAACCTAGTGATAAGACACTCCGTTGCTTAGTCCCTGCTTTCTCCTTCCCTAATATAAAAGACAAAATAGTTTAATATAAATATATTTTTTTTTAATTTTTGGTTCCTTTACTTCTGAAGGTAGTGCCGTTTCTGGTAACTTCTGATGGAAGAACTAACAATTCTTTTATATCACCCTGTATATAAAAATAAATATATTTTTTTAATATACATTTTTTTTTCATTTTAGTTCCCGATGCAGAATGAACGGAGTCCCTCAATCCGGGGACAGCGCATATGGGTTTTGCGAAAACGAACAAAATCCAAATCCCGGTCAATCGTACGACGAACGCACCTACCCAGCAAATTTCAACCAATATCCGCGTCAAAATCCACAATTTCCCCAAAATCCCGCCAATTTCCCCCAAAATCCAATAAACTACCCGCAAAACTCGGACAATTTCCCCCAAAATGTGGGTAGTTTCAGTCAAAGTCAATATCCTGGTGGTAATTTTGGTCAAAGTACCAGTTTTAGTCCGGGATTTCAAGAGGGTTTTGGGGAGGCGAGCGGGAGTTTCGATGCTCAGACGGGAGTGTGGGGGCCGCCGCCCCCCTACAGTCCGCAAGGGAGGAACGGCAGTCGGTTAGTTTGATTTCTTTTATAAATATATTTAAAATTTCAATTTTATTTATTTGTAATTACGTAGTTACTTTTTATTTGTAATTGGTTTGAATTAAATTGTTGCCAACATAGGTATAAGGAAGCTGTTACTAACCTAATGGGCCAAAGATGCTTTAATAAATAAAATTTATATTTGTATTTATGTTAAAATAGTTAAAGAAAAACATATAAAATAAAAATTTAAACGCAGCAGGATTTGAACCCGCGAACCGTTCGAGCGCTCTGACCACTGAGCCATACGTTCTTCATCACGCTGTGTCGAAACTCTTACATGCTTTATACAAGTTATTTCGTAGTTATCATCTCTGTAGGGAGATTTTAACAAATTCCACTACACAAAGACCATTACAAAGAACTATCGTGCTAGTTTTGTTTAAAACATTCTTTAAGTATCTTTAGTTTGAATTAACACTTTATATTTATCTATATTTAAAATAGAAACCTCTCAACGTGATATTTGTGTAAAGAACTATTTTTATTTCCCTCACAACAATGTTTTATTTAAAAAGTTAGCTCTACATCAAATTTAATACAGTGGAAACTCGATTATCCGGCCCTCAGTTATACGGATTCGCGATTGACAATAGCATATTGACTATGTGTGTAGACCTAAGGAGTACTCAACTCATATATTTAAAATGTGTCTTCTGAAGCGAATCAAGGTGGCGCCACATTAGTAAGTGGAAACATTTTAAATGTATCGCCGTTAACTAGTGCTAACCAGTACAGTGTACTAGTATTAACTAGTACAGTGGAAACTCGATTATCCGGCCCTCAGTTATACGGATTCGCGATTATCCGGACTACAGGCCGATTGAATTAAACGTACCTACAAGTCGCATCTGTGCAAGCATGGACGTGTCGGAACTTGTGTGTTATCGCCATTTTCAACCAAATTTCTAAATAAACAATGATTTTCGTTAATATGTACTACTTGTTTTTAATAAACATATAATATTATGTTACGGTTTTATTCATATTTATGTAGTTTCAATTATCCGGATTTTCAATTATCCGAATGCCTTACAACAACAAATAGTCCGGTTAATCGAGTTTCTACTGTATGTAAAAAAATAAATACTCTAGTGTCTTTTATTATAAAAATTTCACACCTCAAATAAAATAAAATTTAAATACAGTAGACTCCCGTATAACGCGAGTTTATACAACGCGATTTCATACAATTTATTATAATTTTTTCAATTAGTATTATTTTTTTCAAATATCTCATTCGCGTTATACAATTTTTTTCTCGTTCAGCGCGATTTCCTATAACGCGATTTCATACAACGCGTAACATATTACTCGCGTTATACGGGAGTCTACTGTAAATAACTTTTATTTTTTTACTTTTGCAATTTACAAAAATACCTATTAAGAAAACACTTTCTAAGACCTTATAATAATAATAACGATAATAATTATTACAAAAAAATCTTCTTTCCAGTCATCACCTCCATCACCAAGACCCGGCGGCCGCGACCCTGCTTCATCACCACCACATCGATCATCGCACCACAATACAACACGAGACGATACAACACGCGTGTTCTAGAAACTTCATACAAATGCAGAACATACCGGAAATCAATAGAATCAATCCAGAATCAAGAATGAATCAGGACTTGACTCGGTTGAATCCGGACTTGACTCGGTTGAATCCGGACTTGACTCGCTTAAATCCGGACTTGACTCGGATGAATCAAGAAGTGAATCACATGTACCCGAACAATCAAGATGTTAATTTGGAACGATTTAACACTTTACGAGGCCATTTGGTTCCGTACAGAGGATGTCAACGACTCGGCCTCAGTTCGGGGAACTTGCATAGAGATTGTAGGGAAGATGTCGCCATTGAATGTTTACATCAAACTGCTACTTGTAAAGGTGTGTTATATTAGTTTCACGCTTTATCCCGCATGTAACGGGTTAGGTAAAGGGAACCGCAGGAGCCGTGGGGACCTAGTGTTAAGACACTCCGTTCCCCGCTTTACCTTTCGAGGTATTATGTGTTGAGTGATAAAAAAATGAATGTGACAAAATCCGTTTTCCCCGAATGGAAATTGAACCCAAAAACGTCGTGTGTACAAGAGACGCTGCGCCTTAGCGCCAAGACGGTCCTCAATATTAATTATTTTCATATATCGATATTTTTTATAATTTTATTAATTGACTGTATTGTTAACGGTTTGGGGTTCGAATCCCACTCGAGGGATATATTATTTTTGTTATTAATATATGAAAGTTATATGGATGGAATATAGGAATAAAACGTGAAATGCGAGAAATAATATATTTATAATAATTAATGAACAGTTTTTTTGTAACAATTGTAATAACGACAATTTTTTTTTTTTTTTTTTTTTTTAGCTTCACGCTGTATCCCGCACATGGGCAGGGTAGGCAGAGGGAACTGCAGGAACCATACGAACCTAGTGTTAAGACACTCCGTTGCTTAGTCCCTGCTTTTATCCGTCCCCGCTTTCCGCCATTTTCGAGGCATTGCGTGTTGAGAGGCGGAACTCAACGCCGCGCTTTGCCTAGTTTGCCAGAGCGAAGAAAATGGAAATAGAAAAATCCATCTTCCCCGACTGGGGATCGAACCCAGAAACCGTCGCGTTACAGGCAGACGTTACGCCTCTGCGCCACGACGGTCCTCTACGACAATATTTAATGATTTAAAATCAAAATTTAATGATAAATTATGGTTGAACTTTGATTTGATTACTTTGATTATTGCTAAAAAAGTTATAAATCATATATTATTAATTATTATGTGAGGACCGTCGTGGCGCAGAGGCGTAAGCGTCTGCCTGTAAACGCGACGGTTTGAGGGTTCGATTCCCACTCGGAGATTTTACTATTTCCATTTTCTTCGCTCTGGAAACTAAGCAAAGCGCGGCGTTGAGCTCCGCCACTCAACACGCAATGCCTCGAAAAAGGCGGAAAGCGGGGACGGAGAAAGCAGAGACCAAGCAACGGAGTGTCTTAACACTAGGTTCCTGCAGCTCCCTCTGCCTACCCCGCCATGTGCGGGATAAAGCGTGAAGCTACAAAAAAATTTTATATTAATAAATTAAAAATTACAATTATTACTTTTTCTTATTTATTATTAAAATTTTGTTTAAATTTCAGATGAAAATAACGAAGCCTGTCAGAATTTGGGGAAAGAAAATTTGGGCTTTCAAAATGATAAACATTCACCTGTCAGGTAAGTGCTATATATTTTAACGTTAAATAACAATCTCTCAGAGATGTCAATTAAACTTTAATTAACATTAAGGTTGATACTTACTTTTTATTCTATTAAATAATTAATTATTAAAGACGTGGACAAGTATTACCTATGTTCTGTGCACCTTTCTTATGTAGAATTTATTATTAATAAACTTGTTAATAACTAAATATAGTTAATAAATATCGAACAAAATATCAATTGTTATATTGTTTTGTTTACGAAACTGAAATTGACACTCTTGATGACAAGCGACTCGACGACGTCATATCAATGCTCATATTAGTATGAGCTATAATCAGCTGTTATATGAATCCGCCATCTTTGGACGTTAAAACACTCTTATAGTAGGGTTCTCGGCTCTATAACTTTATGATAGGTTTATAGAACTGATTAGCGCTAAAATGCTGTTATGAATAACGTTTTTTGACAACTGTACTATAGCGAGTCTTTAAGCGTGCTATAACTTTTTATGATTAAGGCCGATAGGGTATTAACCGTCACTCAGAGATGTCGATTAAATTTTAATCAACATTAAGGTTGCACTATTTTTTTTATTTTATTGAAAAATTAAGATATTTTTTATTACTGATATATATAGATATAAGACATTAACCATCGCTCAGAGATCTCACTTAAAGTTTAATTAACATTAAGTTATTTTTATATTTAATTGGAAAATGAAGACATTTTTTACACTGTTATACTTAGATTTAAGAATTTAACCATCTCTCAGAGATATTACTTAAACTGTAATTAACATTAAAGTTGATACCATTTATTTTTTTTATTGCAAAGTTAAACCTTTTTGTTAGATGCCAGAGCGAAGAAAATAGAAATAGAAAAATTCATCTTCCCCTCATGGGAATCGAACCCTCCAACCGTCGCGTTTACAGGCAGACGTTTACGCCTCTGCGCCACGACGGCCCTCACCATTTGTTATGTTAAACATTAAAAGAATGTATATATAGAAATTATACTGACTGCATATTGTCTTTTGAAATATTTATTGGCAGTAATAAAAAAAATTACGCAAAAATTTAAAAAAATAATAATATTATAAATTATTAAAAGATTAAACTAAGTCTTAATCTCATAATATTTATTAACAATATTTGTATATTATTTTATTAATTTTGATAATTTTGTTAACAGATCATCGATACAAGACTGTCGCGTCGTGAACCAGAACACTGAGTCTGAGGTATATTTTGCTGATGTATCCAGTTGTTGCAATGTAAGTATTTTTTTAAGACAAAATGCGGCGTTAAACTCCGCATGTTAGTATATAATGTCTCTAGTGATAATAAGAAATAAAAGTGGCGTCTCTTTTTAATATATATATATATATATATATATATATATATATATATATATATATATATATATATATATATATATATATATATATATATATATATATATATATATATATATATATATATATATATATATATATATATATATATATATATATATATATATATATATATATATATATATATATATTCCGTGTTTCATTCTATATCGCGTTATACGGGAATCGCGTTATATGAATATAACGCGATTCCCGTATAACGCGATATAGAATAAAACACGGGAATTTCCCTTTTAAACACTATACATATATTTAATTTTGATGCACTCGTGTTTTTATACGTTTATTTTGTTTCAACGAAGTTTATTGTATATTGCTTTGTCAATTTAATTTAATTACATATCCTATTTCTATATTTAGACTGATTTAATGAATTAATTTTTTAAAAATTATATATATATATAATATGTTGGATGTCGAAGACGGGAGCAAAAACACACAATTTGATTTATCTAAAATTAGAAATATTTAATGTTAATTATTTTTAATTCTTACAATATTATTATTTTAAAATAAATTGTCACATACATTATATACTAACCTAAAATTAGAAAATCGACAATTAAAGGTTTTTACTTCCAATAGATCGACGCCATTATTAATGTTCATGTATTCATGGCTTCTATTCTAAATAACCGTTTTAAATCTCATGTCAGTATGGCAACGTCAAACTTTAAGGCGGCGTATACATAATATAAATAATAAATAATAGACCGCGTACACAATATACAAAGCTTACATCTCCCCCCCAAAATGTGCAAATTGACTGGAGTTAATTTGGATTAACAAACTGAGGAATGAGCTTTGTAACATTATACAATCCCAAGGACTTTTTACTCTTCCCAGTGTTGATTTTGCATAGCGAGTTTGATATCATTTCTTGTATCTCAAAAGGACCAATTCTAATTTCATCCATTTTAGATCTGTTCAACTTATTACAGTCCATTATATAGACCATATCACCTTTTTGAAACTTGTAATCTATTCTATTTTTGTCAAAAATGGATTTGTTCAATTCATGAGATTTTTTTGACCGGAGAAATGCTATTTTTCGGTCTTCTTCCAGTTCTCCGGGTTCCATTTGTTTTCTTTTCAGGGTTGTTGGTAGTAAATCTGTTGGTTCTCCACTTAATAGATAGTGAGGCGAATAACCTGTCACTGTGTGGGTTGTTGAGTTATAGGCTTTTACACAATCCGCTGCCACAGTTGTCCAAGATATTTTTTTTCCTTTGCTATTCAAGGTACACCTAATCCTATTCACCAGCGTCTGGTTCAACCTTTCATTATGACCATTCGAAAAGGGAGCATCCACAGCCGTAAAGATTAATTTAATAGAGTGATCTTTTAAATACTTTTTAAATTCCTCTGAATTCAATGCCGGATATTGATCTGAAAGTAATATCTCAACTTCATTGTAATTAATCACCTGATCTATCAATTTTATATAGTCTTTTGCTAGTTGTGACTTTGAGCACGAAATGTAAGCATAGCGTGTAAAATGATCCATTAACAAGTGTAGGTATCTTTTTGAAGACCTGTTACCACCAAATCCTCCAATAGTGTCTATGGACATAATTTGGAAAGGCTTTTCTGCCGGTCCTAACTGTGACATAAGTCCATACTTTCTATTTATACGTGTTTTATTTTTCAGTGTTGCCAGAATTTCAAACTTTCTTTAATTGCTAGGCATTCTAAAAATATAGCTTTCTTCTTTTTCTGGCATTCATTCAACTTTTTTGAAAAGTAGGCCACTGGTTTGATTTCACCACACCTTTGTGTTTGTTTCAAAACTGCACCAATGCCTTTTATACTTGCATCAGTATATATAAAAGTTGGTGCCTCTCGGTCAAAAATGGCTAAAATTGGGGCTGAACATAAATTGCTTTTTATTGTTTGGAAAGCTTTTTCACAATCAGCTGACCAAACGTAATTTGTGTTTTTTCTAAGTAAATTGTGTAATGGATCAAGAGTTATTGCAGCATTAGGAATATATTTATTGTAAAAATTTACCTTACCCAGAAATTGTCTTATTTGTTTCTTGTTTTGCGGTGCTGGAAATTCTGCTATAGATTTGAGGTTATCTTTTAAAGGTGTAATTATATTACCTTTTATTAAATGCCCCAAGAACTTTACCGAATGTGCCGCAAATTTGCATTTTGTCAATTTTAGACGGAATCCTTCTTCGGCTATAGCATTCAACAACTTCGATAGATGGTCCATATGGTCATCGAAAGTTTTAGAAAACACCATGATGTCATCTATATAATTCATTACATAATTAGACAGGTTATGTTTTCTTATTATATTAGTCAGAATCCTTTGAAAAATTGCCGGAGATGTCTTCAACCCGAAAGGCAGGCAAGTCCATTGGTAATGACCTTCTTGTGTGACAAAACCTGTCTTCGCTCTGTCGCTGATCCTCAGTGGTATTGACCAGAAAGCAGAATTAATATCAAGCGTAGTAAAATACCTACAGTTTATTGTTTTTACCATCAGATCCTCTATAAGAGGGAATGATTGTGCCTGTGGAACGATAATTTTATTAAGGTCTCTGAAGTCGATACACAATCTAGACCTCTTCCCTTCATCCCGCTTGAATGCTAATGTCACAGGTGCTGCGAATGGGCTATAAGATTCTTCAATCAATTCATTTTTTAGCAATTGACCAATTTGTTTCTCAATTTCTTCTCTATCCCCCAAGGAGCACCTATATGGTCTTTTTGAGCAATATTTGTCTACTTGTAAATCAATAAATGCTTCATAGTTTTTCACCTGTCCAACGTCAAATTTATCTTTCGCAAATATGTGTTTATAATCATCTAATAATGCATTAATTTTTGTTATTTGGTCATCTTTCAAGTTAGTAGTATCGATGTCAAATTTATTCACATCTATGCCCTCATTGAAATTTATTTCATAATTCGATATTTGAGACTCTTTGGTTTCAATTTCAAAATATTTATTTTCGTCTCTTATTGGACTGATATATTGATTTTCACTTGGGTTGGCATTTTTCTGAAGTTGGATGTTTAAATTCCCGTCATGGGTCAATCCAAACCTCTTTATTGTATCCAGTCCCAAAAGCAATTCATGAGTGAAATTTTTATCATTGCAAATAAATGCATTTATTTCCTCTTCAATATTCAATATTCTTCCGTTTAATTTTACTAAACCTATAGTTTTTTCCCCCACCACCAATTGTGTTGAATTTGTTTTCAAAGTAATTTATCTTTGAATTTTTTACTGTTATTAATTTAGAATTTATTAAAGTTATATTTGATCCAGGATCATAAATACCAGAACATTTCAGTTTGTCATTCAATATTACTTCAACTTCGATTAGTGGGGGAATATTTAGTTTTTTGTATTCTCGAATTGATCAATCTCTAATGTCAAATTTTTGCAGTGTTTGCCACTGTTATTGCTGTTCTTGTCTTCTTTGAACCAGCACAAATCCTCAGAGTGAAATCTGTTTTTCTTTCCAATTTTGTAACAAATCTGACATGGTATTTTTTTTCGCCATTCTGATTCTGATTTATTTTTTTCTGTAACTTTTCTTTTTATATTGTTATTCTGATCTTCATGCATTTGTAGGGCATTAAATAAAAGAGTTGGGTTTGTCATTTCCTGTCTATCTAATTTGCTCCTAACATAAGTAGGTAATCCTGTGACGATTAAGTCAGTGAGAGTTCTGTTATCAATATTATTGTTATACTCTAGTAACAATCTTTCTTTTTTTAATGCATATTCCAATAGAGAGCCACTTAAATGCTTGTAAGTCAATGCATAGATTACAGAAGACCAGCTTTTATCCGCAAATGTATCTAGAAAACTTTCTCTCCATATCTCCCACAGTGAGTTTAAGCTGTGTTTAATCAGCATAGACTCATACCAGTCGCTTTCTGAGTTATTCAAAAATAGCCTCAATGCACTAATTTTCTGTGTGTTACAATTTAAATCAAATCTTTTACATTCACTCTCAAAGCATTGTAACCATTGCTTGGCATTAGTGGTCTTGTTGTCAAATTTCTTCAAAACAAATTTTTCAGTCAATCCGCTTAAATTGGTGTACTTTTCTTTGTTAGTATTGAATTTGTCGCTTAATTTCTCTAAAATTTCTAGTAATTTTCCGTCTGTAGTAGATTGGCTCGTTTGAGTCAATTCTTGTAACAAATAATCATTAAACATTATATTTCCAGTGTTATCTTTGTATAGTTTTAGGACATCGCTTGGCATTGATATCCATACCTTTCTACTATGACCCCTTCTCTGTAATGTTCTTTTTATTTTTACGAATTCTGGAAGGTTCGTTAATTGTAGGTGATGTTTTGCTGCTTGAAAACATGGCGGCATGAGATATGTCATTCCTTCTTCTGTTGTTATAGATTTTATCGTAATTATGTTATTTTTCGGATCTTCATCCGCTGAAAGCTCTACTTCAAATTGTAATCTTGCCATGATCTACGGATATCCAATTAAACTCTGACAATTGTCGATTTATAATATGTTGGATGTCGAAGACGGGAGCAAAAACACACAATTTGATTTATCTAAAATTAGAAATATTTAATGTTAATTATTTTTAATTCTTACAATATTATTATTTTAAAATAAATTGTCACATACATTATATACTAACCTAAAATTAGAAAATCGACAATTAAAGGTTTTTACTTCCAATAGATCGACGCCATTATTAATGTTCATGTATTCATGGCTTCTATTCTAAATAACCGTTTTAAATCTCATGTCAGTATGGCAACGTCAAACTTTAAGGCGGCGTATACATAATATAAATAATAAATAATAGACCGCGTACACAATATACAAAGCTTACATATATATATATATATATATATATATATAATATATATATATATATATATATATATATATATATATATATATATATATATATATATATATATATATATATATATATATATATATATATATATATATATATATATATATATATATATATATATATATATATATATATATATATATATATATATATATATATATATATATATATATATATATATATATATATATATATATATATATATATATATATATATATATATATATATATATATATATATATATATATATATATATATATATATATATATATATATATATATATACATATATATATACATATATATACATATATATACATATATATATATATTATATAAAAGAAATATATCTAAATCCATCAAACATAATTTCCAGGCGGATTGTTGTGTAAAGACAAACGTGTCAGCTCTAGTGGGCACCATAGAGAGCCATCCGGAGTCCACGTCCGAGTCGGACACGTCGTTCACTCTGACGCGGCAACAGCGGCCGCAGCCGCAAGTGGGCTCTAAGAGGAGACCGAAAACGGAAAAACACATGAAACAAGACAAAATGAGGGATTACAACAATTCCGTTCGCCTCACGGAGCAACAGATCGAACAGTTGAACAGTTCCATGAGAATTGAACGAATGAACGAGATGAGAATGAGCGATAGAGTTCACTCGGAAGCGAGGTGTGACAGGATGAGTGAGAGGGAGTCTAGAGGCAACGAGTCGCGTGATCGGTTGAATGATTCTAGAATTGATCGGTTGAATGATTCTAGGGTTGACAGATTAAACGATTCTAGAATTGATCGGTTGAATGATTGTAGAGTGGAAAGACTGAATGATTCCAGAGTTGAGCGAGTGAATGATTCTAGAGTTGAGAGATTAAATGACTTTAGAGTTGACAGATTGAACGATTCTAGAATTGAACGAATGAGCGATTCTAGAGTAGAAAGGCTAAATGATTCTAGAGTTGAGAGATTGAACGAATCAGACCGCAGTGACCTTAGAGGTGAGAGAATGAATGAGTCAAGAGACAGATTGAATGAGCGGAACGAGCGGTTGAACGATCGGCTCAACGATTCTAGACTAGACAGAATGAGTGAACGGGAAAGAACGGTCGAAAGAATCGACAGGTTCGATGAATCGAGAATGTCTGAACTGAATTCCAGTATGAGGATCGAGGGTAGTCCTAAAACACGTCACGTGACGCCGCTGCGTGCTCGGTCCAGTCCCAAGAGTGGCAAGGAACACCCGAGACAGTCCAGCTCGGACTCCAACAAGGACTTCTTCACGCCCAACATGTCACCGTTGTCGCCCAACACCGAGGAGTCGCTGCTGTCAGACGATGACAGAAATGTCAAACCGGAGACCGTGTACTCGAACGAGCCGGAAGTGTCCAAGTGTCTCGCTCCGGACTCTCAGTACGAGACGGTGCGCGAGAAGGACGACATGTTGAAGACGAACCACCATCATTGCTACAGCGATACGAACACCATGGACTCGGGCTGGCAGAGCGGCTCCGAGAAGCAGGTGACAGATTAAAATTGACAGCTGTCATCTGTCACCGGTGACAGTTGTGTGACGTTTATCACAGATTGTAAACGTTTATCACAGATTGTAAACGTATGTCGCGTGTCACTAGTGACAGTTGTGTGACGTTTGTCATAGATTATGAAAGTTTTGTGGCAGATTGTATATGCCATCTGTCACGTGTGCAGTGACAGTTGTGTGACGTTCACACACAGACGATAAATAAATAAAGGTGGACTAATAAAAAGGGAAAATTTACAAAGAGTCTTACTGCGATTCACTTGAATTCGAATTAGCGAGCTTTCGATACTGTGGTATTTTTTAATTTTACTACGGAAAATAAGTTGTTGGTAAGTACGGTCAGCAAAATAATTAATTCGAAATATTATTTTAAATGTTTATTGGGTTAATATGAATTGAAATCTTTTATTGAATGAAACCTATAAAAATATTCCAGAAATAGCAATTTAGTATTAATTGTATTTTTTTGCCGATCGTGCTTATGTGTATGTGTATTTCAAATTTCATCTAAGAAAGTTTTAATAAACCTTAGATTTAACGGTGGATTTTTTGAACGAATTCTGTCATTTTGACAAGTGATCTGTCATTTTGACAGACAAATGACGTAACGAGACAGTTTTTTTCTTTAATAAATATTGCTCTCTATTGAACTAAATGAATCAAAATTCTAAAATACTCAATAATTTTAATAATATACTAAAGTTTCGTATTTCTTATATAGAAATAAAATGTACTCTTTAAATAGAAAGAGTGAGATAGACATCGAATATTTTTGATAGGTGCGAAAGAGACGGCACGATCGACGATACATAGCGAGTATTACATGGCTGTATAAATGCATCTAATTTTTAAGTTTATTTAAAAAAATTGTAATTTTTTTAACAGTCTCTTTTAAACGCAACAAAGAAATGAACTTTAATTCCTTAGTATTTGAGAACAGAATCGTTTGAATTTTTTTAATAGTAAAGTTCTAAACAGTATGGAGATGCTCTTAAAAATTGAAATAAACGAAATATTAAAAAATATATAATATACATATACATATACATATAACATAAAGATTATATTGTTTCTAAATTACAAACAGATAATTATTAATTTTAAATACATATATATTATATATTATACAAGCTGTCAAAATGACAATTACTTTTTTTTTTCAAGCCAAATGACTGTCAATTTTAGGATTTTTCTGGTTAAGGTAAAAAATAAGGGTGTTTTCATACTGTTCTCAACTACAAGACTGTATTTGGTTCCATATAAGGTAAATAATCGTTTTTTAACTATTTGAAGTAAAATTTTCAATCCCCATTTAATTTTTTTATTAATCTTTTAAAATTTTTAATAATTATTATATAAATAAAATATTATTAACTAAACTCCATAACAGTAATTGTTATAGATTTAGTCCTGTAGAATCGTGTGCCAAGTAGTGTGTGTCTAGAGAGTTCCACTTTGAGAATTATTTTAAATTGGAGATGTTAAAAATCTTGCCTTGTACTAAAAATCGAACAAAATCTCATTTAATAAAGCAATATATATATATATATATATATATATATATATATATATATATATATATATATATATATATATATATATATATATATATATATATATATATATATATATATATATATATATATATATATATATATATATATATATATATATATATATATATATATATATATATATATATATATATATATATATATATATATATATATATATATATATATATATATATATATATATATATATATATATATATATATATATATATATATATATATATATATATATATATATATATATATATACATATATATATATATATATATATATATATATATATATATATATATATATATAGTTATTATGTAAATAATATTTTTAGTAATTTAGCATATTTGTTAGTTGTGTATTTAGAATCTTGTATTTCATTTATATATATATATATATATATATATATATATATATATATATATATATATATATATATATATATATATATATATATATATATATACACATATATATATATATATATATATTATATAAAAGAATTTATTACTGACATTAAGTCGTTCAGCCAATTGTATTATTTTAATAAAAAAAGCTACTTGCCTTTGTCATATAATATTTATAATTGTAACTTTTATATACTTAAATTTAAAAAATCATTCTTTATATTATTATTATAAGAAAAGACAAGTTCCTTCTTTCACGCACAATTCTAAATTTTCAAACACAATTCTAATTTTTCATTATACATATGGCGGGAATCGGTTATTTGAACAAAACAGATTAAAAATGGAAAACAATAAAATAAAGTTTATAGATTATGAAAAAATCTCAAAATTTTTACTTTTTTAATCTGTGAAAGGTGATCGATAACCGTCAAAATATTGTAATTTTTGTACTAAATTACTGTTAATTAATAATTTAGTTTTATTTATAATTATTTTTTTTTTAAATAAAAAAATCCTACAAGGCAAAGGTATTGTAAATTGTTTAAATAAAAACTTTTTGTGTAATTTATATTTAGAATTTTAGATTATAGTTAACAGTCCATATTTGTATGTATTTCTTGACGTGACATTTGTATCTTTTGTAATTAAAATTAAGAATTTTTAAAACTATTTTCTAAATCGAGTACATCGTTGATAGTTTATCGTTTGATTAGTTTAATAATTAATTGCAGTTCATATATTATTAATAGGGTAGAGGTAAGGAGTACCGTCTTGTATAAAAAAAGTGCGTAGAGGTAAGGAGTACCACAAAAAAATATATTTTCGTTAGTTTAGCAAGTGGAAATGATATGATAATATTTTAAAACAGATTAAAATACTTTAGCTTGAAAAATATAACTTTTTTATAACTGATATAGATAAAAAATCTGTAATATATAAAATCTCTTGGCGCTATTTTTAAAATCCTTCCTCTTGCTGTGGAAGCCTTAATTTCCCGCTTTACCTATAATTTTCATACTTTAGAGTTGGTACTCCTTAGGTCTACATATAAAAAAATAATTTGTAAAATGTTGCCAGTAGCGATAATTGATTATTTTTTTTTAAACGAAAACATTTAAATATATTTTTAAAAAAGAAATGATAAATGATCTGCGATGTACATCAAAACTATTAACGTCTGTCCAACTTTACATATAGGAATTGATATGAAACATTTTGTATTGTGATTTTGTTCTCTATTGTGACTTCAGTGTTAGTTTTTTATTAGTATTGTTAGATTTATTCTATAATGGTTCTATTAAAAGACTGAAATCTTGATTTTTTATCTTTTTTTTTAATATATTCCACACCTATATATATCTTTTTCTTATGTATGTTTTTTTTTTAACTTCTCGCTTTATCCCGCACATGGCAGGGTAGGCAGAGGGGACTGCAGGAACTATTGGAACCTAGTGTTAAGACACTCCGTTGCTTAGTCCCTGCTTTTTCCGTCCCCGCTTTCCGCCATTTTCAAGGCATTGCGTGTTGAGTGGCGGAACTCAACGCAGCGTTTTGCCTAGTTTCCAGAGCGAAGAAATTAAAATAGAAAAATCCATCTTCCCCGAGTGAGAATCGAACCTATAAACCGTCGCGTTTACAGGCAGACGCTACGCCTCTGCGCCACAACTGTCCTCAATAATGTATAATTTGAGAAATAAGAAATAAAAACTTATACATTCGTCATCGTAATAAATTGATCTAAAAATAGAAACAACTTAGCGCGATGGTTCTGAATTCGATTCCTACTTGAATTAAATATTTTCACATTTCTATTTCCAACTTAAAATGGACTTTATTGATAGCGTTTTCTACGTATTTTACTTTAAAAAATAATTTCAATAACTAATAATTTGAAGCTAATTTATCTTTTTAAATACTGGCACAAAACAAAAATATTTTTATAGCTAAAACAAGGAATAAAGACAATATAATCCTAAATCTTTTTATTATGATGTTTAAAAACATAAATAGTTGGAGTTTATTTAAAAAAAATGGTTGCCTGTAAAGTGGGTTTTACGGGCGAAAATTTTACGTGACAACGTCTTTTTCTCGGTAGAATATTTATTGATATAAATAATAATTATAATATAAATTGCACAAATTTTAACTATAGAAAATATATTTTGTTTACTAAAACATTGTACATGTGTCAAGTGATACGCGCGGCGGACCGATCATAGTTCGGTGACAGTTGACACATCGTTACGTTACCTTTTTCATATTTGACTCTGAGCCGCACAACCTAATTTAAGACGTTGTCACGTCAAAAAACATCAAAAAACATCGACCACTTGCGTTCATTGTATTTAGACAGCTTTTCTACGTAATTCCATTAAATGACATAAATCACTTAATAACCATATCTCAGAGTACTTCCCTTCCAACACGGACCGTTGTCAACAAACAAATGCCACGATTGTCGTCTTCGTTCGGATGAATAGTATGCTGTTGGCCCTGCGGCCTCTACAGCGTCACCTTGGCGTGGGGAGGCCGAGCTAAAAGAGCTCCGACCTTGGCTTGGCTACCTCGGAGTGGCACCAACAAATAAGAGCACAGTGTCGCAAGGGCGTCTCCTGCGAGACTCGGACCATGCTTGCGTACACTGTTTGTAGTGGAGGTTATTCCCTACTGGGTAGGGCACTTGACGCCCTTTTGGACTTTATTTTTGGACTCCGCCTGCGCCGAGGCGCGGTCGGGTCACTGAAAAGTAACGACCTCGTCTCCACCGGCGAGGACGGTGTGAGTATCGTGTGCGTCTGCGAAAGTGTATAGCCCTACGTACATACTTTGCGTCGTTCGCTTTAGTGATGGGGTCAGCATCGTCGGTTAATAAATCGCGGGGCCTCCGCGATTGACATAATTTCATCGCTTTTATAGTCTTTATCATCTAAGACTACCCTCATTTTACAGTAGATTCTTAACTATATAATAATATTTTTAAACAGTACAATTCAATTATGAGGACCGTCGTGGCGCAGAGGCGCAACGTCTGCCTGTAACGCGATGGTTACTGGGTTCGATCCCCAGTCGGGGAAGATGGATTTATCTATTTCCATTTTCTTCGCACTGGCTAACTAGGCGAAACGCGGCATTGAGTTCCGCCACTCAACACAAAATGCTTTGAAAAAGGCGGAAAGCGGGGACGGTGAAAGCAGGGACTAAGCAACGGAGTGTCTTAACACTAGGTTCGTATGGTTCCTGCAGTTCCCTCTGCCTACCCTGCCATGTGCGGGATAAAGCGTGAAGCTAAAAAAAAACAATTTAATTATTTGAACTCTATAATTAAAAAAAATAATTATATATTTTTTAATTTAGTCTATTTTATATCAAAGAAAGTCTTCACTTCTTCTCATTTATGTAAAAATTGAAATAAAATTCCATTAGAGTTTTAATATTTTTATTAATCTTAATACTAACGCTATTATTAGGAATTAATGTTATTTTGTATTTATATTTTGTTATTGAAGCACCTGGATTAGAATTTACAAAGAAAATACTATTTTTATTACAATTAATTAATTGTTCTTTGCCATTTGAATTTAGTCAAAAATAAAAAAAAACTAAAATTAAAAAAAAATTATTAATAAAAGATCACCATTGCACTAAATGGCAGTTACTTCATTCCATTGAAATAAAAAAAAAAACAAAAATATTCAAATTTGGAACTAATTGACTTTGAAGTTTTTTTTTTTTTCAAAATATAACTGTCAAAAGTTTTATACAAAAAAGAAAAAAAAATGGTAAATCACTGCCTATTTCTTACACAACGTATTATTAAAGACTAGTAAACTTAAATGCGTTAGCATTATTATTTGCCAAAAAAGAAAAATAATAAAGTTATACTAATTGAGTTCAGTCCAGACCAGTACAGTATAATCCAGACTAATACAGTCCAGTCAAATACAATACAGTCTAGTCAGATTCAGTCTAGTAGTATAAAAAAACTTTGAAATCAAAGTATTAAAATTATTATTTAACTCTTTCAGCATAGTTAAGAAGGCACTTAAAAAATTAGATTAATCATCACTTTCACTTAAACTTACATATTTTAATTACGAAATTGAAAAAAAAAACCAAAAAGTTACTAAAAAAAAAAAGTTTGACAACTAAAAAAATAAAAAAAAGTTTTGCCACTCAAAAAAAATAAAGTTACACAAAAATAATATAAAATACAGATGATATAATAAAAATAATACCGAACGTTGCTTTATAGACAGTTGCGGTATTACTGACGTTGTAGTACACTAGCTTGGTGTCTCTCGTTTGTTCGACGGTCGCGGGGGTTCCGTCCTCGCCGAGCATCTGATTACCGACTTTCAAGTTTTTTGGTAATGACAAAACATATTCTGAAAAAAAATAAATATATCAAAAAATAAATATGTCAATCAAATAATTCGTCGAGGTACAGCGTCTGCCTATCAATGAACGGTAGTGGGTTCGATTCCCGTGAGAGGGGAGTTGTATATAATTGTTCTCTATAGTGACAATCTCTCGGTTAGTTATGAAGTCCTAGTACTTTTTAATTGTTTTGTTCTTAGAACGTGTTTACTTGTAACCGCGACGGTTGTAGATTCGATTCCCGTGATATGTGAATGAATTATTTTTCTTTTTTCCGGTAACAAGAGAAACGGTTTGTGGGTTCGACTCCCACTCGGGGAAGATATATTTTTTTATTTCTATCTTCTCCGCTATGGCGGCCAGTGAAAAGCGCGGCGTTGAGTTCCGCCACTCAACACACAATGTCTCGAAAAAGGCGGCAAGCGAGGACGGAGAAAGCAGGGACTAAGCAACGGAGTGTCTTAACACTAGGTTCGTATGGTTCCTGCAGTTCCCTCTGCCTACATTGCCGTTTGCGGGATAAAGCGTGAAGGCTTAAAAAACATTATATTATTTAAAAATAGATCTCACCCTCCTTCCGCACGCCATCGTCCCAGTCTACTTTGATGATAGTGGTGAGGGAGACTTCGTACACTCTGTTCTGACTCGCAGCGGAGGGTAGTGACCGACGTCTCCGTCCGTACGCGGTCACTCCGTTGCTGCATTGTACCTGGGCGATATATACACATGGTCTGTCAGTCAATATAGTAACATTTTTATATTTTAAATTGGTCAGTCAATCATTATCGTCACTTTTAGAGATCAGTCAGTCAGTTTCTATGGTCACTTTTATAAATACATAATGGTCAGTCAGCTTATACATAAAAATAATATATTATAAATATAAATAGGTCAGTCAGCTAATATGTCAGTTTTTATATATAAACAAATTTGTTAGCGACCAATCAAACGGTCAGTCACTATGGTCACTTTATAAGTACAAATTTATCAGTCAGTCTATATCGTCATATGATTATATATACAGATCGGTCAGTCAGTTTATATGATCACTATTATTACAACAGTGGTCAGTCGCCACTCTGTCAGTAAACATTGCTATCATTATTATAAATGGATATACAAAAAAAGGTCAGTCAGTCATATCAGCTTAATAAATACAAATTGGTCAGTCAGTCAGTCATCATCACAAGTGACAACAAACAACTCACCCCCTGACACTTGTCGAGGCACACCGTCACGGTTCCCTTGAACTGTACATAGGTCGTGTCCGGGAACTTAAAGGCCCGGAACTTTGCTGTCAAGTTCTTTCCATCGGAAGTTAGGAAGTTGTCGAATAAGTAAGGATCTACTGAACACCTGTGAACGAATGAACGAACGAACGAATTAATGAATGAATTAATGAATGAATGAACGAACGAACGAATTAATGAATGAATTAATGAATGAATGAACGAACGAACGAATTAATGAATGAATTAATGAATGAATGAACGAACGAACGAATTAATGAATGAATTAATGAATGAATGAACGAACGAACGAATTAATGAATGAATTAATGAATGAATGAATGAATGAATGAATGAATTGTGATGAAAGTGAACGAGTGAATGAGTTATTTTTTAATTTGTTGTTAAATTTTGTTTTATTATTTAGTATATGTCAAAGTTTTTTATTTTTCTTTTAAGTAAAATTATTTTTTTTTTCATTTATATAATTATGTATATATAAAAGTCACATATAAAGATTATATTATTAAAAGCTTTTATATATTATATTAAAAAATAAGTTGTTAATTGATTTTCTTAATAGTTTACTTGCTTAATCATTATGAAACATTCATTCGATCAAACTACATAAAAATTATTAATTTTTTAAAAAAATATTAGTTTTTAATCGTTTGTTCACTTTACACACGAGCACAACATTTTGTGTAGATCTGTCTCTCTCACACACACACACACTCACACAATAAACTAACATATCTCATTTACGGAAGTAACGATATAAATGTATATAAACATTACTTAGTATTGGAAACGATATTTGTCAAAAAATAAAAAAAAAACACAATATTTTTTTAATGTTTCTACACAAAAATACTACTAAAACTACTTTCCATTCATTCATACAATCACAGTCAACACGTACTCGTATATTTATTATCACACTACACTTGAACCATTCACTCACTCATTATTCATTCACTTACTCATTGACTTACTGACTCGTTCACTCATTCACTTACCCATTCGCTGACTTACTGATTCATACGGTCATTCACTTACCCATTCACTGACTTACTGACTCGTTCACTCATTCACTGACTTACTGACTCATACGGTCATACACTTACCCATTCACTGATTTACTGACTCGTTCACTCATTCACTTATCCATTCACTGACATACTGACACATACGGTCATTCACTTACCCATTCATTCGGTCTTTCATTTACCCATTCACTGACTTACTGACTCATACAGTCATTCACTTACCCCTTCACTGACTTACTGACTCGTTCACTCATTCACTTATCCATTCATTCACTTACTTAATGACTCATTCTCTCATTCATTGACTCATTCACTTACCCATTAAATATGATAGTCTCCTGTTGTTTCCCAGTATCAGTGACATGCATATAATTGACAAGTATGCCGTACACAGAGCTTGAGGACTCGTCCAAGAAAATATCCATGGAGAGCGGAGTGCCTGGACTCACCGAGATTTCTCCTGATACCCTGGAAATCAAAGTCAAAGTCAAACAATTTTATTCAAAATAAGAAGTGCAAGCTTCATATTTTGAACGTGAAATAATTAATTTAATTCACCACCGGTTCGCTAAAGTTAATGCCTCAGACCTGAGAAGAACCGGCGTAAGAAACTCAGCGGGACTTAATCTGTTTATTTTTTTATTTTTTTAATTTTCTAGACATTTACAATATCACAATTCTTATTATTGACAACGATACTTTTGAACTAGACTGGAGCGAGCACTTCAATCCCAAGGCGTGTTATCATTTATGAAATCATTAATATGGTAGTCAAATCATTAATATCAAATTTGGGGAGAAATAGCTTAGTTTCCATGAGTTCCAGGGTCAAGAGAAAGAGAGAATGGAGGAGTGTCTGGTAATTTTGTTAGTGGCAATTAGTGCTAACTTTATTGAATGTTGGAGAAATTTCGTAGTGATATTTCTTTTTGTTATTATTTTGATTTTAATTAGTTTTTTTTTTGTTATCACAAGTTGTTGAATGCTAAATTTATTTGTTTTTTTTGACGTGACAACGTCTTAAATTAGGTTGTGCGGCTCGGAGTCAAATATGAAAATGGTAACGTAACGATGTGTCAACTGTCACCGAACTATGATCGGTCCGCCGCGCGTATCACTTGACACATGTACAATGTTTTAGTAAACAACATATATTTTCTATAGTTAAAATTTGTGCAATTTATATTATAATTATTAATCATATCAATAAATATTCTACCGAGAAAAAGACGTTGTCACGTAAAATTTTCGCCCGTAAAACTCACTTTACAGGCAACCATTTTTTTTTTAGTTTCACGCTTTATCCCGCATATAGTACGGGAGGCAGAGGCAACCGCAGAAACCAGGGGCATCTATTGTTAAGACACTCCGTTCACCGCTTTCCGATTTAATAATCTTTTAAGGTATTGCGTGTTGAGTGACAAAACTCAAAGCTGCGGTTCCCTAGATGTCAGAACAAAATGAAATATAGAATAGAAATGAAATGACCGATCATTCCCTCAAGGGAATCGAACCCACAAAACGTCACGTTTACAGAAACACGGTTGTTTTTAAACAAATTTATTTGTTTTTTTTTTTATTTACTGAGCTTGAGTAATTATTTTTTGACATTAATCTATCGTTGTACGGAGAGTTTTTAAAATTGAATTTAATAAAACGTGTATAATTAAACATATATTACAATACGTTAATATTAAAGTTTACGTCATAATATACATTTGTATAAACTAAAAAAAATAATTTACTCACTGTTTCCCATTTTGCTTCACAGCTGCTCCCAATATTGGGTCCGCAGCGTGACCTTCCATGTACCTTGTGATGTTGAGGACACTGGGAATATATTTAAATATTAACATATTACGATATAGACTATATATAGCTTAGCTTATAGCCTATATGCGATTATAGACTATTGCGTTTTCAATTGATATATAAAAACTCCAATTACTAGCTCTAATTAATAACAACATAGTTTTAATAATGTAAACAAGTGTGACATGTAATTGCGCACGAAGGGTTCCGTACAATTATTTATAATTTACAAAATTGGCAAAAAAACATCGATGCTATAAAAGTCCCATTTAAATATTTCTTTCATTCAGTTTTTAAAATTAATTGTTCTTCTTCTTCTTCTCTTTATTTATGGCGTTTCGAGCGTGCCAGTTGAGCACAATTCACTTCGCCAAGAATTAATTGTTATAAGGGCAACACAAAAAAGTTCTTCTTCTTCTTCTTCTTCTCCTTCTTCTTCTTTTAATTTATGGCGTTTTGAGCGTGCCAGTTGAGCACAATTCACTTCGCCAATGTCACGTTGAATGGAGAACACACAAAGGAGAATGTACAGTAAAAAAAAAAATATCACACATTAGAGGGATGCATGTTTATAAGAGATCCAGACACAAAACAATTGAAATTTTGACAGACAATGTCAAAACTTGAACTGTCAAAGTCAATGTCATGAGATCAATGACATGATCATCAAATGACATTTTATTTTTTGACAGTTGATCTAATTCTTTAAATGTTTTTTTTTTTAACTTATCAATCCACCGCCATCTACGTGCCTTCTTCATTCTACGTGACATTGGAGCTTAAAACTTCATAAATTTTATCATCAACCAGAAAATAAATAAAGCCTTAGTTCTAAGTAACAATAAATATAACAAAAATGTGAAGATAACAGTTCATTATGATAAATATTATTTTTTTTTTTTTTTTTTTTTTTTTTTTTTTTTTAGCTTCACGCTTTATCCCGCACATGGCAGGGTAGGCAGAGGGAACTGCAGGAACCATATGAACATAGTGTTAAGACACTCCGTTACTTAGTCCCTGCTTACTCCGTCCCCACTTTCCGCCGTTTTCGAGGCATTGCGTGTTGAGTGGCGGAACTCAACGCCGCGCTTTGCCTTAGATGCCAGAGCGAAGAAAATGGAAATAGAAAAATCCATCTTCTCCGACTGGGGATCGAACCCAGTAACCGTCGCGTTACAGGCAGACGTTGCGCCTCTGCGCCACGACGGTCCTCTGATAAATATTATCTCTATATATATGTATTAATATTAATGTAATCAATATTTATGACGAGAACATATAGTATAAGTTAAAAAAGGGTACGAACCAAGTGTCTGTAGAGGCAATTAAATTTAAAAAGAAAATATAATTAGAGAAATTCGAAGTTGAAAGTTTTTGTGATTTTTAAAGATCATACTGATTATGATTAAGATATGATTAAGATTCATACTGAGAATCCAGTAGTGGTAGTGGTGAGAGCGCTTGCACGGTTCGCAAGAGGGCGCGGGTTCGAGTCCCGCTGCGTTCAAATTTTCTTAATTATTTAATATAAGAAAACTTACTCCGGTTCATTAAAATCCAACGGGAAAGATTCAACAGCACGTCTCGCTATGGGACGCGTCTTGCCGGTGACCTCACACCTAGCTGTCACAGTCTCTCTGTCTCCGGACGAGTCCTCTATCACGATTTTGTGATAGTATATACGCTTGCCCTGATATGATGTGATATGATAAGATATTTAGTATAATATAAAAATATACTTGTTTTTTGTAAGTTGTTTTTGTCTGTGAAATTTGAGGCAAGCTTAAAATATACACGCGTTATTCCGCATATAGAACTTCAGGCAGAGGAAGAGCATCAATTTTTTGAACCTAGTGTTAAGACACTCCGTTCTCTGATTTCTGCTTTTTTTGAGACGTGTTCAGTGGCGGAACTCAACGCCGCGCTTGCTTACTTGCAGAGCGAAGAAAATGGAAATGGAAAAACCTTCTTCCCCTTACGGGAATCGAACCCACAAATTGTCACCAATTTACATGCAATTTATTTTGTTTTCTACTTTTTATTAGGAAAAGCAAGAGGCCAAAGACTCCGGAAAAATATGACGTCATCACAAAAGAAAGAACCAACGGGTTTCCAGCAAAAACTGTAATCCACATGTCTTCCTTACACCATATATGTAATGTTGAATTGTCTACTTAAAAACGGGCAGACGAATTTGAACTTTACACCTATGAGAATTGAGCTTAGTAATATTCATATTTAAATTTTATATTGAGATGTATATATATATGTATTTAAAAGCGTATGTACTTCTCTAACGAAGCTCAGTGTAAGAAATATAGCAACCAATACAAATAGTTTCTTAGGTTTTTGTAATAGCTTTGTCCATAAATTTGTTTGGAATTATTGTAAATAAATGCCTAAAAAAATAATCAAAATCATGAAATTCAAATAGTACAAAGACTAACTTACTAACTAAAAGTGATAAGGAATAAAAAGAAATTGACGAAAATGATTTCAAAGTGAAATTATTATTTGAGAAGTGAAATCATTAATTATTATTTGCGCTCGCGCGCGCGCGTGTGTGTGTGTGTGTGTGTGTGTGTGTGTGTGTGAGTGTCACTCGCTTGAAAATTGTCATTTTATGAATATAATTTGTTTATCTTCTTTTGTTTTTTATTTTTTTTTTATTTAAAAAAACATTATATAATTTTGTCATACAAAGTTTACGTGTAAAAGCGTAACGTACAAACTGACATATATTTGCTTTCATGTTGCTATTGCTTCATATAGCTCGGCGTTGAGTTCCGCCACTCAACAGAAAGGTGAAAAAAGTGGAGAACGGAGTGTTTTAACATTTCTCTCCGTGTGCAACAGTGTTGCAGGAAGTTCATTTTGTTGACTAAATTACTTGATATACAATATTTAGAAAAGTTAAATTGACAAGTAAATACTGTTTGGAAAAACTCAGAGGGATTCGAACGCGGGCCTCTTGGTTCTTGGCTTTTTCATGTGTTCTAACTACTAAGCCATACGTTCAAATAGGTATAGCTTACTTACAGTATAAGTGTTGAGGACGCGTGTTACGGCGCACTTTTGGTAATCGACAAGATCGAGCACGTACGTGTCCAGGGTTCCTTCTTTCGTCGGCTTGCAAGGTGAATAATCTGGAAAAATAATAAAATAATAATAATAATAAAGGTAATAACGGCAAGGGGAGACCTCGTTTGACTTTCGAAAACACAGTGACAGTATAGAAGATACTGGAGGAAGGTCACGTGAAAAGTATGAGGACTCCCGGAGAGTATGTATGAAGAGGTTAATGACAGTGGACGAGGCGAAAGAGGTATGAAGAGACTCTCTTCTCTCTCACTACCCCGGTAGGAATAAAGCTTGAAGATATGTATGTTTGTGTATAATAATAATGAAAAAAAAAAGAAAAAAAACCTTTTCAATAGGACTACAACGTCTGAATGCTAACGCGATAATTGTTGGTTCGATTCCCACTTTGGGAGAACTACTTGTTTTTTTTACTCATTTTCATGGCCCTGATAACAAGATTTGATGCGGCGTCAAATTTTAAGCCTACTTCATATTTTTCACTTGTATTTTTAAGTCTATATATTTATTTATTTTCCACTTAGAATCATTAAGATGATCACGTTTGTACGTCAGATAGAGCGAACGGAGGAGTGTCAGAGAAGTAGGAGAGTAATAAATATCGAATTGAGCCCCTCTGAAACCTACACACTCCACGACTTAAAACTAAAGTTACGAGGGTTCCAAGCGCGGCCTGGTGAGAAGAGCCCACAACAAACTCAGCCAGGTTTCCCTAAACCTATTGTGATCACTTCACAAACGTCATTCTAACTTATGAGCAATTCATTAATTCCATGCCGTTTTATCATCAATGTAATCCTTTACACTATAATAGGATTTAGTAATTAATTGCCGTTTAACATAGATTTTAAATTTATTTATCGAGAGATCAAATACTTCTTTCGGCAGTTTATTGTAGAAACGGACACAATTACATGGGAAGAAGTTGCCTATTTTATGGACCCTAGTGGTGGGCATAACAAGTTTATACTTATTCCTCGTATATTAACATTGTGAACATCACAATTTATTCTAAATTTATCAATATTTTTATGAACATATATTAAATTATTTATTTAACTATTTTTATTATATTTAATTCCTTTTTAAAAATCTATAAATATGCAAAAGATAAATTACAATTTCAAATAGCCATCAACGCCCGGGGCTTATTCAAACGTCGTTCAATGTCAAAGCTCCTTCAAGTATCCACAACAAGCTAGACTGATATGTGAGTGTTAAATTCGTATCTAAATCGTAATGTTCACGTCATTTTTAATCTGTGGTATATGTTATCTATGCTTATTATATGTTATTATAAAACTAAATTACTTTTTTTTATGTTTTATTTTTAGCTTCACGCTTTATCCCGCAATGACAGGGTAGGCAGAGGGGACTGCAGGGACCGTGGGAACCTAGTGTTAAGACACTCCGTTGCTTAGTCCCTGCTTTCCGTCTTTTCTCGGGCATTGCGTGTTGAGTGGCGGAACTCAACGCCGCGCTTTGCCTAGTTTGCCAGAGCGAAGAAAATGGAAATAGAAAAATCCATCTTCTCCGACTGGAGATCGAACCCAGAAACCGTCGAGTTACAGGCACACGTTGCGCCTCTGCGCCACGACGGACGTCATGATATGTTTTTAATAAATTAAATTAAAAATAACCATTTTAGTTATCTAAGATAGGGGTAGAATAAAGGAGCCTGTACTTTTGGGACATACTATATATGTATATGTAAAAAATTAATTATCAAAAATAATAACTATGCTATGATCTACAATATTATAATTGATACTTTTATTATTTAGTTATCTATCCTCCGTTCTAGCAAACTGATGATTGCACATTGATGGAAGACGTATGACTGGCAACGAGTGACAGATGACGGGTGACAGATGACGAGTGACAGATGACTTTTAACTTCTATTGGCCCTAGGTACGTGAATTTATTGTATACATATCGACTGAGGAGAGTAGAGAGAAAAGCCTAGTTCATAAAAAAATCGCTAAATACATCAACCAAAAGTTGATAGGGTGTTAATGTTAGTGCCAAAATTTATCGACGTAGATAATAGACAGAACTCAACGCCGCGCTTTGTCTTCTTAGAAAGTTAAATACAGTAGAAACTTATCTGTCCCTTGTTTAACGTAAACGTACTATTGTGAAAAAAAAATTTAAGTAAAAAAACTTTTTAAGAAAAAGCTTTTATTTAAACGCTCTAAAAAGAAGAAAATAAAATATTCCTTTTGGATTATACTAACAACTCCTCGTTATACACAATTCATATATAATAATAAAAGCTTGTCGCTCGATTTACCACAAATTATTATGATATAAAGGAATGTTGATAGGTATGTAAGCCTCGCGACAAGCTTTTATTATTATATATAAATTGTATATAACGAGGAGTTGTTAGTATAATCCAAAAGGAATATTTTATTTTCTTCTTTTTAGAGCGTTTAAATAAAAGCTTTTTCTTAAAAAGTTTTTTTACTTAAAATTTTTTTCAAGTTATTATTACTCTCAAAATGCCCTCTCATTTGATACCCATATTGTAGACGTAGACTAAAGGTAACTATTCCGCCATCCTGCATGGTCCGCCATATTGGATTCAGAATGACGTCATATTCTTTTTCTAGTCACTCTTAACAAGCCCTTGCATTTGATACCCATATTGTATAAGTGGATTAAATATAACTGTTCTGACATCTTGTATGATCCGCCATATTGAATTTAGAATGACGTCACATATCTTATCATATATTGTCATCCAAACAAAATGCGTCCACAAAATTTCAGCACAAACGGTTGAATATATTTACTTCAAAATTGAGTTCAAAGATTTCACCCGAACACACAAATATACATACATTGCAAGTTAAATAAAAGCTTTTAAAAAAAGTAGCTTACGTCAAATGACATTTACCAAATATTTTCAACCAAATTTCCAAATAAATATTGATTTTCGTTAATATGTACTGGTTGTTTTTAACAAAAACGATAACTCGATTCTATTCATATGTATTTAATTCCGATTATCCGAAATATCGATTATCCGGATGCCTCACAACAATAATTAATCCGGTTAATCGAGTTTCTACTGTTTTAATTGCCTTACCTTAATAGCTAACAATGGCTTCTTAATCCACAGTACAATGATATACGTATAAAAAGCATTTGTTCTCATTAATCAGTCTAATCCATATTTTATAAGCTTTACATATAAGGCGAGAAAAAATTTAAAAGCTGTTTTATGCATTTGTAACTGAAATATACTGTTATAAAACTTTTTTATTATAGGTATTTGTATTTTTAGGGTCCCGCTATATATATATATATATATATATATATATATATATATATATATATATATATATATATATATATATATATATATATATATAAATATAAATATATATATATATATATATATATATATATATATATATATATATATATATATATATATATATATATATATATATATATATATATATATATATATATATATATATATATATATATATATATATATATATATATATATATATATATATATATATATATATATATATATATATATATAAACCCTTTTAAATAGAAACATTCGTTTAGTAAAAACAAAACAACTTTAAAATGGCGAACATTTAAAAGCTTTGTCTTTTCAGTTCGTGAGGTCTCTTTAACGATATCTATAATAAAATTTAATTACAGTATTAATTGAAACTGGTGCTGTCATGGCGCAGTGGCACAGGCGTCTAATTGTATATACGACTATTGTGAGTTCAATTCTCAGTTGAGGTAAATGAATAAATTACTTCGTTTCTAGATAAGGAGGCAGATGGTGGCGTTGATTTTGGCCATTCAACACGCAATATCTGAAATATTAAACGGAAAGTAGAAAACGGAGTGTCTCGACACTAAAGTTGACTGATTTTTTCCGTCTACATTGTTAGATTTATCTTTTACAGCTATGATAGTAGTATTTTTTATGGTTACAATCAAATGGGATGAAATACTGACGATATTGTTATTCCTCTGTCTGTCTATTTTCAAAATTATTTCGAGATATTATGCTAACATTACTACTAGTAAGCACTATATTTACATATTATTAAGCTTTTATAAACACCTAAAGGATGTGTTGTGCCTTAGATCAAAAAAACCTATAATAAGTCAACCCAATTCCGGACTAAAGTATTGAATAGTGTTACTGTTACTTTTACTAATTTAATATAATTGGTACAACTGGAGAAAAATACTACAAATGAAGGAAAATATCGAAAAATTGATAATATACAGTTATTTCAAACAAAATGAACGTATACGACCGCAAATATAAATTTGTCAACTTTTATATGCATATCGTGAAATTGGTTTAGAACCCTCGTCGAGTCAGTCCAACTCACGCTTGACCGATATTTTTCTATTATTAATTGCATCGCCTGCATTACGGTGGTCGATCCTAAAATGGGCGAAGCTGTTACTCGTGGCCATATAGAGAAAGCTATTGTTGAACAACTTGTGTTCCCATAAAATTATGTTTTCTTTTATGTAATATATATATATATATATATATATATATATATATATATATATATATATATATATATATATATATATATATATATATATATATATATATATATATATATATATATATATATATATATATATATATATATATATATATATATATATATATATATATATATATATATATATATATATATAAAACAAAAGCTTAGCGGAACCTAACACCGTGTTTTGTACTATCTATTATACAGTGTTTAGCACAAGTTTCAAAACTTTAAACTAAATTTACTTCCCATGATATAATGCCAGCACAACAAAGAACAATTATTTACAATAGAATTTTGAAATCGTGCGAATTTTAATACTATATTGTTTCAAGTATTAAAATTAATGTGAAAATGTGATGTTTCAGGGCTGGTTACTTATTAGCAAAAAGGTAATAATAATGCCTGTAAACGCGATGGTTTGTGGGTTCGATTCCCATTCGGGGAGGATGGTTTATTTCATATCCATTTACTTCACTCTGAAAACTAGGCAAATCGCGGCGTTGAGTTTCGCCACTCAACCCGCAATGGCTCAAAAGGTGGTAAGTGCAGAGCGGAGTGTCTTAATATTAGGTTCCTATGGTTAATGTTGTTCCTTCTGCCTGTACGGGATAAAGCATGAAGCTAAAAAAATATATGGACGTGATATTATCTGATATGGACGTGATGTGTAACCAGAAACTTTTTGGTGAGGACCGTCGTGGCGCAGAGGCGCAACGTCTGCCTGTAACGCGACGGTTTCTGGGTTCGATCCCCAGTCGGAGAAGATGAATTTTTCTATTTCTATTTTCTTCGCTCTGGTAAACTAGGCAAAGCGCGGCGTTGAGTTCCGCCACTCAACATGCAATGCCTCGAAAAAGGCGGAAAGCGGGGACGGAGAAAGCAGGGACTAAGCAACGGAGTTAGCAACACTATTCCATGGTTTCCGTGGTCCCTGCAGTTCCCTTTGCCTACCCTGCCATGTGCGGGATAAAGCGTGAAGCTAAAAAAAAACTATTTGGTGACCAGGAGCTAACTAATATTGGTTTCTAAAAAAAAATCAGAAAGCAATGTCCTAACTAACTTTGATTTAAGTTTTGTTTAATGTTTTGAATAAATTGGTTTCCCTTTCGGCCTTAATTTATAAGTACATATATACCAGAGTCCATATCCCACGAGAGTATCTCGTTTATGAGGTTCAATAAATTGTTACGAAATGTTGTGTTCCTTAAATAAACAGAATTATTTGTGATTTTTGACAACACTATCTTTATCGGGGACAGAGATAGCAGGATAGACTAAGCAACGGAGTGTTAAAACACTAGGTTCCCACGGTCCCTGCAGTTCCCTCTGCCTACCCTGCCATGTGCGGGATAAAGCGTGAAGCTAAAAAAAAATTAATGTTTATCGTTATCACTAAATGATATCAATCGTTGGTAGCATTATTTTTATCACTAAGCAAAATACTGCTAACTATTATATAATTACAAAATTTTGCGAACTATTGTATAATGGTATACAAAATTGAAAGGCGGAAAGCGGGGACGGAGAAAGCAGGGATTAAGCAACGGAGTGTCTTAACACTAGGTTCCTATGGTTCCTGCAGTTACCTCTGCCTACCCTGCAATATGCTGGATAAAGCGTGAAGCGTAAGCATCTCATATGATCTATTTGTACCAATAAAATATTGTTATATGAATATACATAAGTTATTTATCTATACCTATGTTTTCTTTCATAGTTAAAGAAGATTTCTTTTTTTTTTAAGTATCAATAGATTTCTGGATAAAAGATAAAAGAGGCCATGGTGGCGGAACAACATATGACTGTACACGCGATGGGAATGAGTTCGATTCTCATAAGGGGATAGTGTTAATTTCCTATATTCGCGCAAAACAAGGCAGGCTTGTAATGCAGCCTCAGTACAAACCTCTTGAAAATTTGACGCAAAGTGATAAGCGGCTTTGTTGTCTATTTGTTAATTTTTTTTTTATTTCACGCCGTTTCACGCTGTAACCCGCATACAGTAGGTAGGAAACACTCTGTACCACGTTTTTCACTCATATTTCTACTTAATATTGTTTTTTTTATAACATATTTACAAAAAGAAATAAAAGAAAACATAATTTTATGGGAACACAAGTTGTTCAACAATAGCTTTCTCTATATGGCCACGAGTAACAGCTTCGCCCATTTTAGGATCAACCACCGTAATGCAGGCGATGCAATTAATAATAGAAAAATATCGGTCAAGCGTGAGTTGGACTGACTCTACGAAGGTTCTGTACCAATTTCACGAAATGCATATAAAGTTAACAAATTTATATTTGCGGTATATATATATATATATATATATATATATATATATATATATATATATATATATATATATATATATATATATATATATATATATATATATATATATATATATATATATATATATATATATATATATATATATATATATATATATATATATATATATATATATATATATATATATATATATATATATATATATATATATATATATATATATATATATATATATATATATATATATATATATATATATATATATATATATATATATATATATATATATATATATATATATATATATATATATATATATATATATATATATATATATATATATATATATATATATATATATATATATATATATATATATATATATATATATATATATATATATATATATATATATATATATATATATATATATATATATATATATATATATATATATATATATATATATATATATATATATATATATATATATATATATATATATATATATATATATATATATATATATATATATATATATATATATATATATATATATATATATATATATATATATATATATATATATATATATATATATATATATGTATATATATAAAATGTCGGATATAATAACGTCAATACAGCATTAATATATCAAAATGATAATTTGATCGTATCGATATCTTTAAAATGAAATAATAACCATTAAAAAATACACTAGCTGTGTATATATTTACTTATTAAATTATTTTTTTATTTTATAAGTCACTATTTCTCTATTAAATTACTTAGTTTAGTTTAGGGAAACCTGGTTGAGTTTGTTGTGGGCTCTTCTCACCAGGCCGCGCTTGGAACCCTCGTAACTTTAGCTTTAAGTCGTGGAGTGTGTAGGTTTCAAAGGGGCTCAATTCGATATTTATTACTCTCCTACTCCTCTGACACTCCTCCGTTCGCCCTATCTGACGTACACATGTGATCATCTTATTGATTCTAAGTTGCAAAGTTATAAATAAATATAATAATATATAAAAAGGGTATTTTTTCACAAAACGCTTTGTATGACGTCGCTTATTATAAAGTGTTCGTCAATTCCTTTCGATGTCATTATAAACAGATTCGTACATTTGTACTGAAAGATCTTAATTCCTTGCCAAGTTCCACAATTCCAGGACAAGTGGCGGAACTCAACGCCGCAGTCTGTCAAGACCACAGACTAGAAATATATAAGTTCACAAACCTTTCAATTGGTCCAAATATGATATCCGCCGGTCCCCATCCATGGGCACCATCACTTTCATATACTCTGGCGTGCACTCGATCTCAGCTTCTGACCCTGAAAAACAATTAAATAATTTGAATTTGTATATATATTTAAATTTTAAAGATAGCTTTCGTAAAAAGCACTAGTTTCTGGTGATTTAAGGATATGTTAAAAGCTTAAATTAATTTAATTGTAATTAAAATAACAAATGTCGAAAATTACTATATATAATGATTGATAAGGATTTTGTTAGTGATCTAATGTTAAGACACTCCGTTTTCTCCTTCAATCTGCGAAAACTAGAAATGTTTTCCAGTATCTGGAATTCTTAGTGTAGAATACGATCAAATATGGAGGTTTCTTAAAAAATTAAAAATGGAAGTGTCATAATATCATATGAATTAATTTTTGTATATTTTTTAATAAATTGCCTTCAATTATTAGCTATTATCTAGGGTGTAGGGGTTTCGAAACCACAGATCACCAAAGCTACGGTCGAGCAATACTTTTCTATTTGCACGCTCTATCCCGCTGATAGCAGGGCAGGCAGATGGAACCGCAGGAAACGTGGAAACTTAATGTTAAGACACTCCATTTATCGCTTTTTACCTTTTAATTACCAAAGCAAAGAGAATAGAAATGGATTAATCCATCCTCCTCGTGAGGATCGAACCCACAAACCCTCGTGTTTACGCTGGGTATACGCTGAGCCTCTGCGCCACGACGGTCAAATATTATAAAATCTTTGAATTTGCAAGGTTATTGTAATGTTAATGTGATGCAATCGCGCATCTATTCAAAGGTCACCTTAAAGCTACGTGACGTAAACATTTTCAAGTTGCAAGAAATATAAAATGTGTTTGTAATAAAAAATAATATAAAAGAAAAAAATATAAATAAAAAAAAGAGAAAAGATAAAAGAAAAAAAAAATGACTTCTTGAAAAATTATAAAAAATGAGGACCGTCGTGGCACAGAGGCGCAACATGTGCCTGTAACGTGACGGTTACTGGGTTTGATCCCCAGTCGGATAAGATGGATTTTTCTCTTTCCATTTTCTTCGCTCTGGCATCTATGGCAAAGCGCGGCGTTGAGTTCCGCCACTCAACACGCAATGCCTCGAAAACGGTGGAAAGTGGGGACGAAGAAAGCAGGGACTAAAGCAATGGAGTGTCTTAACACTAGGTTTGTATGGTTCCTGCAGTTCCCTCTGCCTACCCTGCCATGTGCGGGCGTGAAACTAAAAAAAAATTACAATTGATCATATTTTTAAGAAAATCGGTCGGTTGGACGTCAAAAACAGTACCGGTTCACTATATATATAATCCATCCATCCTGGATTTGGATGGATGGATCCCGAGTGGGATTGAACCCACAATCTGTGTGAAACAAAAAAATATGATTACAACTATTCTACCTATAAATTAAAATAAGTTCTTTGATTTTCGCGATTTTTATACATTTTAAATAAAACAATTTAAACGGATTTATCGCGTTATTAACATTTTTTGTGAAACCCGACGTTTCGAACACTTTGCAGTAGTTCGTGGTCACAGGTAGACTGAGGTGTACACAGCACTCCATGAACAAGCCTAACCATTACATCAAGTTTGATAAACCTCGCTAGGGAAAATAAATATATTTCTAGAATGATGCGCGAGGCTACTGAAATACAGAAACATCCTAATTTCAATAGAGAAGACGGTTGGAAGCTTTCTACCACTTGGGATCCACTTATAAAAAATTTAAAATCCCAAACACACCACACCAGAGGGCAGGATACAGTCAGCTCATTCTGCAGGAATCCAGGGCAGTACGCGAGGCAACTCAGGAACCGTTGGCGGTAGTTTGATATAATAATTATATCAAATGATAGACGAATGCCACCTCAGTCTACCCGCTAGTCGTGACCACTAATACGCGATCAGTCCGGTTAAATTGTTTTATTTAAAATATCTATAAATCAAATATATTATTAAAACTTTTTCTTTAAAAACTTCTAACTTACACAAAATTTAAAAGAAAAACATATTTAACGTTAACCATTAATCATTTTCAACATACGGAAGGATTTTTTTTTAATTTCATTATAATTATACCCCTAGGCCGCTGGTAGCAGGTTCGACGTCCGTTCCGGTCTGTTGACAAATAGCGTGTGAACGTACAACTTGATTTCGGGATGCTATTGTTCCTTTTATAGGAAATAGTAATATAATACGCATGTATTGTTTTTGTATAGTAGGAATTCGATTATACGGACCTCATTTATACGGATTTACGAATTCGGATTGAATTGAGTGCAAGAGTGTTTACGTCAAATGATAATTATCAAATATTTTCAACTAAATTTCTAAATAAACATTGATTTTAGGTAATATGTACTAGTTGTATTGTAATTATATATATGTATGGTCAAAACCCGCTTACTCGGTTGTATTCATATATATGTACTTTCGGTTATCCGAACGCCTTATAACAACAATCAGTCCGATTAATCGAGTTTCTTTATTTAATATAAAATCAGTTTGTCAATGGCGCAGAGGCGCAACGTCTGCTTGTAACGCGAAGGTTTCTGGGTTCGATCCCCAGTCGGGAAAGATGGATTTTTCTATTTCCATTTTCTTCGCTCTGGTAAGTAGGCAAAAGCGCGGCGTTTTTTTCCGCCACTCAACACGCAATGCCTCGGAAAAGGCGGAAAGCGGGGACGGAGAAATCAGGGACTAATTATATATATATATATATATATATATATATATATATATATATATATATATATATATATATATATATATATATATATATATATATATATATATATATATATATATATACAAAATAATAATTATAATTATAATTCACAAAGTAAAGAAAGCTGAGCCATTTCTAGTGAAGCGTTTGAACCGTGACGGGTAAACACCTCTGCGTTGAAGAATTCTATGGCTTTGTTACATATGGTGTTTTAAAATGGCATTTTTAATATTACCAGGCAAATGTTTAAAATTGAATCAATTACAAGTAATTGATTCCAATTAGACAAATGACAGACTGTTATTTGCTATTCACAGACTATTGTATTATAAAATTATAGACTAATTTTGACTATTCTAGACTATAATAGGCTATTGGTATTTCCATATTATATTTAGTCTTACTTAGCAAGGGTAGGCGATAAAATCTAGTGTCATGACTTCATTGACCACTATATAACTAAATTTGAATGTATTGAGTGGCGGAACTCAACGCTGCTCTTAAACAATTTTTTTCACAGTCTGACTGTATCAGACTGTTGTGGGTTTGATTTCCATGAGGGTATTGTACTGTATAGTAAAGACATCTTGGTCAGCTAAGTTTTGTATTGGGTTGCAGGTTCAATATCAATTAAAGGTACAAGGTACACGGCTTCAAACGGCCACTAATCCAAATATAATCAAAATATATCTATATATGTGTATAAATTATCTCATTTATCATAAATATATCGAAAAAGCAAATAGTAAAAGCCTTTTACAACTTAACGAGTGTGTGAAGAGGCGGCCAAATTGAATGAATGCCAAAATCGGTGCCAAATAACTTTTAGTTATTCAAGCCTTGTTCAAAAAATAGACATAATACAAAAAAATGGTCGAGAATCTTACCTTTTCAAAATTATTTTCCTGACAATATTTGAACAAAACAAAATACAATAATTATGATAAATTGTAATAAAAACCTCATATTATAAAAATTTACATATTTTCGTATAGCAACTGTGTTTTTTAAGTGGTTTCTACGCGTATTAAATTTAATTTCACTTTTTATTTCAGTAAAATATTTTAATTTAATATATATTTTGTTCATAAATTCACATTACTATAACCTTTAAACACATATATTCCCGCCACAAATAATTCATTTTGTCATAATTTTTTTTAAAAATGCTTCATAGCAACAAAAACACGTGTCAAAAATTATTCAGCCTAAAATATTTTTTTTTTAATTAAGTACATTATATTTTTGAATTTAGAATATAGAATAAATAGATTATTATTGTTATTATTAATTTTGATCTATTATTTTTATTAACAAATTTAAAAGAAAAAAATATATAATATTACGAAATGCTTATTTAATCTGTGCAATTTATATAGACGTCAAAAACACATTTAGAATCTTCAACATTGCGTGCTCCACTTTGGCTTACGTTTGTTTAACGTAACTAAACGCTGAAAAAGAAGTTTTTGTATATAAAAACTTTATAATAGTACTTCCTATATAAATAATGCGTACAATCAGATAATATAGAGCTCGGAACAAGATCGTATCGTGGCGCCAAACAAACCGTTTAGTAGATTCGAGCCATCGAGGCAATTTAAATTCATTAACTTAAATGGAGTTACTCCAAGAGGTGCTAGCTTTTTGTTTTTAACAAAATACAAAGAGAATGTGATTATTTTTAGCTTCACGCTTTATCACGCTTACTTATTGCAGGATAGGCAGATGGAACTGCAATAACCATATGAACCTAGTGTTAAGACACTCCGTTTCTTAATTCCTGCTTTCTCCGTCTCCACTTTCCGCCTTTTTCGAGGCATTGCGTGTCGATTGGCGAAACTCAACGCCGAGCATTGCCTTGTTTCCAGAGCGAAGAAAATGGAATTAGAAAAATCCATCTTCCTCGAGTACGAATCGAACCCTCAAATCGTCGCGTTTACAGGCAGACGCTTACGCCTCTGCGCTACGACGGTCCTCATGACTTTCCTTATAATCTATTGTATTAGGGTTCAGTATATTAAAGGAAATAATATAATCGTTATATAGTTGTGTTGTCGGTTCGTCGTGGCCATTTTTCTCAAGAACGTGTCCTATGTGACGTACATATTTTTTTGCTTTTAATTATTAAATTTAGCAAATAGCGAATGTTTATATAATAAATCTGAAAATTATTAATACATTTATTAAATATATTATGATAAAAAACTACACAAGTTTATATCTATAGGTCATTTCAAAAATATATTTGTCATTCTTGTTAGTATACAATCTTAAAATTAGCAAAGATATTTTTTTATAAGTTAAGACACTCCACACTAGTAGGATTTGAACCCACAAACTGACGCGTTTTCAAACGAACACTGCGACTGTGCATATATACTCGTATATGTTTAGACACAGACAGTGTTCCGCCAACAAACTGATAGTGAGTCGTATAAATAATTACTCATGCCGACCGCATATGGCCATTGTGTTGAAGGGAACGTAAATTGCTTTAATATATTGCTTTAAGTTTAGATTATACAATTTTCTAGACTGAGATCTGATGCTTAAAAATGTCTAAAGTAAGGATGTGGATTGTTTATTAGATTCAAAATCCGATTCCATAGTAAGAAAAAAAATTACTAATAAAACCTTTGTTTTCTTATTTGTCTGAGGTGATGAAGGATTTCTACGTAATTTAGAGCAAGGCTTCAGCTAAGCCAAGCGCTTCCAAGAGTCGTGGGTAACTGGGAAAAGAAGCTAGTGTCAAAACACTCTGGGTATTGAATTTATGACCCATAAAGCTTTAAAACTCTATATATATATATATATATATATATATATATATATATATATATATATATATATATATATATATATATATATATATATATATATATATATATATATATAAATATATATATATATATATATGGGCGCAAATCAATATACATTTTATGATTTTATTGTTAAAAAGTATTTAGTATTGAAATTAATGTTTAATTAATAAAACCTATTTGCAATGTTAAGTTCTTTATGATAATTTTGAATATTGAACAGAAAATGTCAGTTGTTAAATAAATTATGTATCATGACTCACTTCTGTATTAACTATTGTACGAGAATAAACCAATTGCTACCAATCTGTTATTTTATTATGAAAAATGGACTCTGAACAACAAAACCCTGGCCTAGCGCCGACAGCAGCGGTGGGATAGATCTCTCGCTTCATGGGAGCATTTGTGGAATAGACACAGCCTCATTGGATAAGAAGATAGATCTCAGCCTCATCGATCATAGTTCCGTTTGATTACAATACCATGGAAATTATCTTTGAACAACGATACTCCTTTACGAAGAACAATAAAAGAATAAGAAAAATCATCGGAGGACACAGCAGCAATACACACAGCAAAATGAACGCACGAATGAGGGTTATTCTGCAGCTACTGCACGACAATGAGGGAGTAAGTGAAGACTTCAAGTCTGCAGAAGACACGTATGGTGCCGCTGTACTTCACACAAAGCCGACAGCTAAGTTAAGTTGATAAAACATATATCCTTTATACAATAAACGTTTGTTATACAATTTAGCTTTGACATAACGCCATTACAAAAATTACAATTAGCTATACACTTTTCAACTATAAGCTTTTCAAATAGTACCGGTAAATATCTTGTGGCATTATAATTACAAAAATATAATAAACTGATACACGACTTGACAGGATGGACGAACGGTATTTTAGTAATAAAATGCATTATTTTAGATGTAAAGATTTTCTTATTATTAGATAGATGCCTTAAAGGAATTTTAAAATAATATTGCATAGAGATAATGTTTAATTAATATTGATATAGAAATATTTTACGTAATCGCCAATAAAGAATATGAATCTGAGTAATTTTAAATACCATATCATCTTAAGATTAATGTTTATTATTTGTAGTTTTGCTGAAACAGTCATTTTGAATATTTGAAATACAGTTTCATTTGTAATTTCTGACATTTTAAATTTAAATAATTTTAGAATAATTCTTTAACAAATGAATGCTCTTATATTAAAATTATTAGGGTTCCTTATATATGAAAATAATTTATAAGACTGTTTTAATTGACATTATTGTATGTTTTTGAGGATTGATGTCGGCTGTCGAAAATAACTCCATAGAAGAGCTACCAAGAGTGATGACACCCACAATTAAGAAGCGGCAACCAATTCAAAGCAGATGCAGCATGGTGCAGCCATACTTTACACCAAGCCAAGAATTAAGTTAAGTTAATGAAATTTATAAAGAAATACGTTTATTGTAAATTTACTATTTATAAACATAAAACATAACATAGCTTTACAAAAATTAATTAGCTATATATTTTTTAACCATAATATAACTTTTTTAAGAGTTCCTGTATACGAACAACTTCCAAAAATGGCGCAGCTTCGCTTCAGATCAAGCAATCAGCTATACTGAGTACGCCACAGCGTGCGCGATTTACAAGAGAGCTCGACCGTAAGCAGCGGTCGCTGAGTTGGTTGATACACTGATCTTTGGTACATATATCCTCTTGAATTTATTCGCTCTGTATTAATAAACACTCCCAACTCATAAATTGTTGTACAAAAAACATTTCAAGCATGTAAAATCGAAGATTGTAATACATTGATATTTTCAAAAACTATTTCCTTATAATGTTTCAATTGCAATAATATAGGCCATTGCTTATAAGTATGTAAAAATGAAACTCTCCTAATGTTATAAAATGTTGGCGTGGTAATTTTAATATTGCTGCAATTATTAAATCTAGTTATCGTCATCATAATGTCATTTAAGTAGAAATTGCTATAAGACTACGAACATATAAAATTGACTATGTGACTTTTTCTATAAAACGGAATACTATAAATTTAATTATGATCACAAACAATATAAGTATGTCTTTTGAAATTCTTGATAAATAAGAGCATCGATCCTTATATATATAAATGCGAATGTACGTAAGTTTGTTACGGGAGTTATTAATAAAAAAAAAAATTAGAAAGAAAAACCTCCCAATACTTCTATAAAGATAAAAATGCGATAAGTTGTATAGGGACTAGCGTGATGAAAAACGCATGGCATAGTGGTTAGAGTGCTTTCATGATTTCCAAAAGATGCGGGTTCAAATCTCGCATTGTTTTAATTTTTATGTTTTCTTGTAGTATTTCCTCCATCCAAAGCGTGAATTAACGCTTTGAAAATTTTTAAAAGTAAGATGAAACTATCGTTTTTAATAAACGTGAAAATGGATTGAATAGATCATCCTTTAATTGATATAAAAATCATCCTATAATTGTTATTTCTTGAATAAAAAATGTCAGTATTGCAATTGCTGGAGCGTATTGTTCTAGTGCTAAAGTTTCCCTTCCATTACCTGACGAAATAGAGGAGCCTTTGAAATTATTGAAAATTTGAATGTTACTACAGTCAATACTACAGTCAATAATTAAAAAGTTCAATAGGCAATTTTCTTTTAGATAATTACGATAATATCATTAACTGTTGCTGAGATGCTAAATTCTGTGCTAAGATACTAATTAATTTCATTTGTTAATCCTACTAGCTACAATAGTCAATTCTAAATAAAAATTACCAGTATGGACTTTCATGCGTATTACATTATACTTCGAGAGCATAACTTCAATTCAACTCAGCCTCTTCCGTCCAAGACATTTTTCCATTTTTTCTTAGTAGTAGAGAAAGTAGAGAATGATCTAGAAAGTTAATGAAGTAGAAGTAAAGAATTAACGTCTTCATAATATTTGTCTAAAGAAAAATAATTACGAACCGAAAACTACATACGTTTACGAGATAATAGTATTAGACCTAACGACATTTGCAAAATTATTTTGCCGTCCGGTTTTATGAACAGTCACCGTTATGCATGAGTACTCAAGACGCTTTTACTTATGTATGAAATTACAAGGAGCCTAATCTCTTCGTAACTTTTACCTGTAATCCTTCCTGGCAGGATGTCGCATCAATGTCAAACATAAAGAGAAGCATGTAAAGCTCGATGTTTGGCTCGGTGTCGCTTTTACGAAATGATAATAGAGGAGATGGAACTATTGAGAAAGCCGTACTATGTCAATCGCCACATAAAATCAGGGAACTTGTCGCTTAAGTTTTATTATCTTACGGTCTTTCTAACCCTTAAACTCTTTGGGATAAGGACAGAGAATTCATGAAAATATTATATATCAACTGCAACAAGTATATACAGATATGACTATCAATTAATATATCTTCAAAGAAAATGAAGTTTTTACAGTGGTCAGAACGCATGCAAAGCCCTTGACGAGACAGTGGGACAGGAAGATTTTACAATCTAGTAACACAATCAGTAATTTGAGTAAAAAAATATGCTGTAGGATGAGAATGTAAGCTTTAAGTGTGGGATGAATGTACAATGTCTCACAAGAAAGCCATAAAAGTTTAATACCGACTTCTTTAGAACTTGCTAGAAAAGACAGACGTAATGGGAGAAATGGTAGTTTTATTGGCTGGTGATTTTAAACAAAGCCTTCTCAGTCATTCTTGGGTGCACCAGTACATGAAATCCAATGCTTGAATTCAATCGTCAAGGTAATGGTCGAGATTGGAATACAAATACCTTAATATATATATAAGGACTCAAACGCGAGCAAAGCTAAAAGATAGCAGGTTCAATTCCCTTTAAAGAAATTGATATGGAATGTATAGAGACGGAAGTGTAGAATTATAGTTTCGTGTTATAGGGGAAATAGATATAGAAATTCTATCTAAATTCTATCTTCTATTTTTATTTCTATCAAGAAAGTCTATGCGCTACTTTCAGAGAGTAAAATTCTTGAACTTAACATCAGTGAACGTTCAAATATATACTGACCTCTATTAAAAAAAAATACTGACCTCAAAGCCGAAAATAAACATATCAAATGTATGTAATAGTTAAATAGTTTAAATATAATTTTAAATATTCTAGATATTCTAGATCATATTTCATTTGTGACGACCTTAAAATAAGTCTAAAATCACATCAAAATATTGCAAGTTTTCGACGATAAATAATATAAATAACTTGCGTGTTATGTTAACTACACGACAATTTTTGATAAAGTAAGCATGGCCGAGCGGTCTCTTAGTAATAAGACTTAAGTTTCAATTTATCCTTTTAAAATCGGTGATTTTCTTATTAATTAAATTTGTATATTCACCTTTGAGTTTTATCATTAATAGACAGACGGCTTCGTATGTCGTAGTGGAATTTCAAATATAGGGATAATTTTGACCGTAGCTTAGAATAAGGAATGGGAAACTGATTAATATAGTTTAAATTTAATATTTATCTATTTATAATATTATTATAACAGAAATTTTGATGATTTTACATATAATTTAATTTATTGACATTTTTGATAAATGATTTTAGAATTGAATACTCCAAATAATCAATAAAAGCTGACATTGTCGACTTTCCTTATATCTTGAATCAATTTCTTAGAATGTTTTAATTAATGCTTTTTTATGTTTGAGGGATATGGTGCCTGGTGTTGAAAATGACTTAAGACGCTACCAATCCAGAGAAGTAAGAACTTGAATGAGAAATGGAAAAGAAAAATGCAGATTAGTATCCAGTTCTCTACTCAAGACGAATCGACCGTATGGGCAGAGAAATCACCTCAAGCAATTCACCCGGGAGTGCTTCAGCCTGCCTTATTTAAATTTATTTATACTTTATTTACACTAAGCTAATTTCCTTAAAGAGAAAAAAAAAGAAACAAGTTATTTCATGATGATGACGTACATGGTGTTTGTGTGTTAAATTTATTTATCCTATCCAAATATCCTTTCCTTAAACGCTGGCTGGCCACCACGCGTATCCTTTATCCTGGTCTTGTTGAGCGATGTACCTACTAAGGTAACGCCTTATACATCTGGACATGAGAGACGCCTACCACGATGAGTCTACATGAGAGACGCCTTACATAATAAATGCTGTTTGTGTTAAATTTATTTATCCTATCCAAATATCCTTTCCTTAAACGCTGGCTGGCCACCACGCGTATCCTTTATCCTGGTCTTGTTAGCAATGTATGGTGACACATCTGGACATGAGAGATGTGTTACGTCTCGACATGAGAGACTCCTTACAAGTTGGTTACATCTCTATATGAGATGCCTAGAAGATGAGATAAGAAGCAGCGCAAGGGACGCGCTGGAGTCAGTATGGCCGTATGGGCGCAAATCAATATACATTTTATGATTTTATTGTTAAAAAGTATTTAGTATTGAAATTAATGTTTAATTAATAAAACCTATTTGCAATGTTAAGTTCTTTATGATAATTTTGAATATTGAACAGAAAATGTCAGTTGTTAAATAAATTATGTATCATGACTCACTTCTGTATTAACTATTGTACGAGAATAAACCAATTGCTACCAATCTGTTATTTTATTATGAAAAATGGACTCTGAACAACAAAACCCTGGCCTAGCGCTGACATATACATATATATATATATATATATATATATATATATATATATATATATATATATATATATATATATATATATATATATATATATATATATATATATATATATATATATATATATATATATATATATATATATATATAGATATATATATATATATATATATATATGAAGCTCAAGAATTCAAATGAGTCAGTACAGGTTTTGTGGTAAACAAACGACTGGACCTAAACATTTTATCGATCACGTATATATAATTCTTTAATTAAACACGCTTTTATAGTTAAGTTAAATTTCTGGGAAAGATTATATCTGAGATGGCTTGAGACGATATGCTTATGTTGTGAACAACTTGGTCAGAAAAATATGTACAGTGGAAGCGAGTTCGATTACCAGTTATGGTAAATTTGTTATTTACAACGACGTTTCTTTTTTAAATTGAAATGCTTTGTTTTTTAAATTAAAATGGATTTTTCATATTTTATTATTTATTTTTCTCTGCCATCTATAATGTTTATATAAATTTTGCTAAATCTTGGATGAACGAAAATTTTGAAAAGTCATATCTAAATGAGCTTAATACGGACTTAAGACTTACGTTACATATTGGAAATATTGTATTCTTAAAGAAAATGGACGTGAAAAATTAAAATTACATTATTGATCAATAAATAAATATTTTCAGTAAAGATTTTCGAATATTAACTATTTTGACAGCAAGAGGACTAGTCAGTCAGTAGATCAACGATTTTAATATTTTACATATGGTATATTGAGGACCGTCGTGGCGCAGAGGCGCAACGCCTGCCTGTAACGCGACGGTTACTGGGTTCGATCCCCAGTCGGAGAAGATGGATTTTTCTATTTCCATTTTCTTCGCTCTGGCAAACTAGGCAAAGCGCGGCGTTGAGTTCCGCCACTCAACACACAATGCCTCGAAAACGGCGGAAAGCGGGGACGGAGAAAGCAAGGACTAAGCAACAGAGTGTCTTAATACTAGGTTCCCACGGTCCCTGCAGTCCCCTCTGCCTACCCTGCCTTGTGCGGGATAACGCGTGAAGCTAAAAAAAAAAAATATAGTATATCTTGGTGTAGGGCCTTGACAGGTCTTAGTATTAGTTTTAGGTACCTTACCAACATAGATATATTTATTTAGTCAACGTTTAAAAACGATAAGTTTAGGCATTATAAATATAAGCTTATGCCTATCACAATTCCCGCCATCTTAATGCGTAGGATGTTGCCGAGCAACAAGCGTAATAAAAACTAGTATTTAAATTTTGTATGTGAAAAATTTTACCACAGACTAAATTTGTACAATATTTAAAAAATAATACAGATTTTCCATACAACTACAGATTAAATATATTTTTAATGTGTTTTTCTAGTTTTTTTTTCTGATGATAGTCTTGTGTCATTTTAGAATCCCGTTTTTTTTAAACTGCTTGCTAAGCTTTCGCTGCGTAACACTACAGATTGCCACTAACCAATTCTTAATTTGGTTATTTCAAATCTATATCGTGTGTTTGTTTGTTTGAACGCGCTTATCCTAGAAACTTTATTGAAAATATATATACATATGTCAATTATTACGTAATTATGCTTATATAATAATACTGGTAGCAGAATTCGTCGTGGTGCAGCATCGCAATATTTGACTAACACGAGTGTTGTGGGTTCATTCCAACGGAGACAGTGAACTGTTTTCATCTTCCTACTAATAAGAGAAAGGCGGCTTTGAGTTCCACCACTAAATTCCATCGAATCCTGCTATATATATATATATATATATATATATATATATATATATATATATATATATATATATATATATATATATATATATATATATATATATATATATATATATATATATATATATATATATATATATATATATATGTATATAGTATATAGTGAACCACGCTCTGCTACCAGAAAATGTATATAGTATATAATGAATATAATGAACTGCGTTCTGCTACCAAAAAATATATATTGAATAGTGGGTAGGGGTCAGCAATTGTGGAAGCGTGCTGAAGTGGAGGTTATTTATTAATTATTTACTTTATAGTCGGTTTTAGGATAATAGAAATTGTACAGTACCTTATCTTCATGATTCACAACACAAACACTGATTGTTCCCGGCCGCCGTGGTATATTTCACATTAGTCTTCTTCGCTAGGGGTTACTTTACTATTATCTTTTGTAGGTTTGTCTTTGTCAGGTTCAATATCAAGAGGGAATACACAAAAGGGAAATCAAATAAGGCTGAGGGAAAATCACACTGCTAATTAATATTAGATTCAGGAAGGACGTGCGCTCGCGCCGCCGTCTCACGTGCTACTTTTTTACTACCTCGATAACTACTGCTGACCGCTCGCGCCGGGAGTTGGCACAAGACTCTGACGACAACCCGCGCGGGGGTCATCGCAGGGGGCGGCACAAATAGGAATAAACATAGCCCCCGCCCTAAACATCTAATGTTTACGAGAAAATGGGAGTAGCTAACTAATAGGTAGACGAACTAATTTGGTTAAGGCTCTCTTTAGGATACCTGTCGATGTCTTAACATCGACCACACGCACAACGCTATCTTTACCAGGATAAATTTGGGAAATGCGACCACGTCGCCACTGTAAAGGGGGTAAATTATCATCTTTGATGAGGACTAGCTCGCCTACTGTTGGAGGATTCACTGGATCAGTCCACTTCTGCCTAGTCTGCAGAGTGTATAGGTACTCTAACTGCCACCGCGACCAAAAATGTTGAGTTATCTGCTGCACCACTTGAAAACGGGTTAAACGATTAATTTTTACATTGTTATAGGGATACTCCGGCAAAGCACTAAGAGGTTGGCCAATCAAAAAATGACCAGGCGTCAAAACTTCTAGATCGTTAGGGTCATTAGATAAGGGACATAACGGCCGGGAATTTAATACCGCTTCAATTTTAGCAAAAATTGTAGTTAATTCCTCGAATGTTAAAGGAGTTTCATAAACGACCACCGACTCTGATGATTCCTTCTTTGTCAAGAAAGAGTGAGAGTCGTCTTAGGGAAGACCGCAAGTAAACGCTACGCGCTAACGCGATAAGGATACAGATAGCTCAACAGGTAAGTTTCGGGTTTTATTTATAAATCTCACCATCGTTATCTAGCAATCATGGGTTGAGGGGTCTCTTCGACCTTCCAGAATCTCTCGATGAGACGGGATAAGGATATTCCAGTCATGGGGGGCTCTAAATCACCATAATCGGCAGCGACTGGACCGCAAACAATATAACCAAAAATTGTAGATAGAGCAGTAAGGCCGTTAAAGTTAAATATTTTATCTTGTAATAAAAGCGCACCGAACACGTCAGCACCCAATAGTATATCTATCGGGCCAGGCTTATTATAGGTAGGGTCAGCAAGGGAAAAATCACTATTAGGAAAAAACTCAGATTCAGGGAACTCAAACTCAGGATGCGTACCGGCAATCACATCTATAACCATAGCAGAGGTTGACACCTCAGGGAAGGAATTATACAAAGGTTTAAAACACAGGGAAATAGAACCACGGGAAACCACTAAAGGAATATTACCTATGCCACGTACAGGGGCACAGGAGGGGGAGATGGTCAAATTGAGGTAATTAACAACAAGATCGGTTGTAATGAGGCAACCTTGGGCACCGGTATCACATAAGGCACGCGCTTCAATAAAATAGCCACTAGCAGTTTTAACGTGTAATTTAACAGTAGGCAATAATATAAGGGAATTGGGTGAGATATTAAGGCAAGGGGAAGGGGGAGTAATACAAGTATCTAGCTATGTGGGTCTATCTTCTCTATTATAGGAATTATCACGATATCTTATAATATTTTCAACCTGTCTATTATTTTCAACCTGTCTAGGTTGGGGCGGAGCATTTTCTCTGGGGGGAGAAGCTCTCTGGGAATGTCGTTGGGGGGAGCGCTGGAGTTGCGAAGGGGAATATTTCTTATGCTGGCCCCCGCCCATATGGGGACCGCGGGTAGAAGCAGGACAGGTACGCGGATAATTGCGTTTATTAAATTTGGAATTACAATTATAATTGCGATTGGATGAGGTGGGATACATTGGGTTACGGGAATCATTAAAACATAGCATAGTGTGATGGGATGAGCGACCGCAGGTTGATCATTTGTAGTCCCGCTTGCACATAAGAATTGAATGTTTGTCCAAACACCTATAACATAACCGGGAATGTTTTACAAATCCCGATCTTTCTCTAGGATTCATAGCTCTAAATTCGGGACATTCACGGAGGTAATGGGAAGAGGAAGCACACAGGTAACATTTTTTATTATTATTTATTACCGGTAACATTTTTTGTCTATTATTTAATATAGGGGAGGGAGGAGCCGCAAAGTAAGTATGTTTAGGTACAGTACTTTTAAATTTCGTCAGGTTAGAATCTACAAGGGAGGTGTTGCCAACGTTGTCATGGTGACGACATTCGTCTTCCAAAAAGGTAGTAAGATTTTTAAAGGTAGGTAATTCATCAGCGTCACCGCCATAACAACGCTCAAAACGGGATTTCAAATCAGAGGGAAGCTTAGTCAAACATATATGTACTAACATATAAGACCATGAGGAGACGGGTAACTCTAAACGTTCTAAACAGCGATAGGCAGTTAACAAGGGGTTCAAAAAGGCCGCGCGCAAACCTGTAAATTTATTCGAAATATCCGGCAGGGTAAGTATCTGGGTTATGTAGGTATCAGCAAGAACCCGTGTATTGTGATACCGCTGTTTCAACAACTCACGAGCAACTTCATAGTTGCCTTCTTCAATTTTTAAATGTAGCAACAACCGCTTAGGTTCATCTGCTAAGGATCCAACCAAGTACTGTAATTTCATTGTGGGGGTTAAATGGTGTTGGGAATCTACTACACTGTCAAACTGATCAATAAAACTTATCCAGGAGTCAGGACGTCCATCAAACTTAGGGATAGGTAAATCAGGTAATCTATTATAAGGAGTTCGCTCAGTAATATTTTTACTACTCGTTCTTACGGGTGTACTGGCCAGGACAGGATCAACTACGGGAGCAGGTGGGCACAACTCTAACTGACGCACCCGGAGGTCGTCTATTTTCTTATTTACTAAACGCACTTCTTTTTTTATATAATTAAGTTCTTGGGAATCGATAGCCGGGTCTAACCCACCCAGGAGCACTGAGGACGCGTTTACAAATAAATTACAATGAGAATCTAAATCCTTGAACCTAACTAATAATCTAGGTATTTCAGAAGTGCCAAGAAGTTCCGAGGTATCGGCAATCCAATCGGAAACAAAGCGAACCACACCTATATTTTTTCTATATTCTGCGCTTTCTGTATATAAGGAACATTTTACTGTTTCATCATGAGTAGCCATTTTAAATTATCAAGTAAACTAATAACTGAACTAAAATATTAAAAAAAATAATAAACTCGTAATAAACAATGAACCCACTACCAACGGGCGAAATCAGAAATCAAGTAAACAAATAACTCAACTAAAATATTAAAAAAATAATAAACTCGTAATAAACAATGAATCCACTACCAACGGGCGAAATCAGAAATCAAGTAAACAAATAACTCAACTAAAATATTAAAAAAAAATAATAAACTCGTAATAAACAATGAATCCACAACATCTGGCGAGATAAGAAACCAGTTACGCGTCGAGTCGGCAATCTACTATATCGCAATATAATAAAATACTATGATATATAATATGACTACAATTAAGGCTTAAACTTCATTTAAATAAAAATAAAAGGAAAAAGGGTAACAATAAAAGTGTAGGGATAATATTTTAAAGTAAGTTAGTTTTTTAAGGAAATTATATTAAATTATTTTAACTAACTTCAATTATAATTTAAAACAGGATAGGTAATAACGTATAGGCGTAATATTATAAAATATATGTAACCATATTATGTGTATTTATTATATTTTATATTTAATATATAAAATTATATTCAATATTTATTTATATATTTTACACATTATACATTCACCCTACACAATTATATTATATGTATAAAATTTCATATAACATTATTTTTAAACAACTCGATGCGAACACGTTTTAAAAGGTTAGGAAATCAAATTATATTGTAATTATGCGTTAGGTACCAAATTAAGAGCCAAAATACCAAAACGGGAAAATAACACTGTAATGAAAGGGACTCAGGGGCATGAACTACGCTATAATCAGGGGGACTCAGAGGGATTAAACCACGATATAATTAAGGGGGCCCAGAGGGATGAAAACTACGCTGTAATTAAGGGGGCCCAAAGGGATGAAAACCACGTTCTGATCAGGGGGACTCAAAGGGATTAAACTACGCTATAATTAAGGGGGCCCAGAGGGATGAAAACCACGCTATAATCAGGGGGACTCAGAGGGGTTAAACTACGCTATAATTAAGGGGGCCCAGAGGGATGAAAACTACGCTATAATTAAGGGGGCCCAGAGGGATGAAAACTACGCTCTGCTACCAGAACATGTATATAGTATATAGTGAACCACGCTCTGCTACCAGAAAATGTATATAGTATATAATGAATATAATGAACTGCGTTCTGCTACCAAAAAATATATATTGAATAGTGGGTAGGGGTCAGCAATTGTGGAAGCGTGCTGAAGTGGAGGTTATTTATTAATTATTTACTTTATAGTCGGTTTTAGGATAATAGAAATTGTACAGTACCTTATCTTCATGATTCACAACACAAACACTGATTGTTCCCGGCCGCCGTGGTATATTTCACATTAGTCTTCTTCGCTAGGGGTTACTTTACTATTATCTTTTGTAGGTTTGTCTTTGTCAGGTTCAATATCAAGAGGGAATACACAAAAGGGAAATCAAATAAGGCTGAGGGAAAATCACACTGCTAATTAATATTAGATTCAGGAAGGACGTGCGCTCGCGCCGCCGTCTCACGTGCTACTTTTTTACTACCTCGATAACTACTGCTGACCGCTCGCGCCGGGAGTTGGCACAAGACTCTGACGACAACCCGCGCGGGGGTCATCGCAGGGGGCGGCACAAATAGGAATAAACAATATATATATATATATATATATATATATATATATATATATATATATATATATATATATATATATATATATATATATATATATATATATATATATATATATATATATATATATATATATATATATATATATATATATATATATATATATATATATATATATATATATATATATATATATATATATATATATATATATATATATATATATATATATATATATATATATATATATAGCAGGATTCGATGGAATTTAGTGGTGGAACTCAAAGCCGCCTTTCTCTTATTAGTAGGAAGATGAAAACAGTTCACTGTCTCCGTTGGAATGAACCCACAACACTCGTGTTAGTCAAATATTGCGATGCTGCACCACGACGAATTCTGCTACCAGTATTATTATATAAGCATAATTACGTAATAATTGACATATGTATATATATTTTCAATAAAGTTTCTAGGATAAGCGCGTTCAAACAAACAAACACACGATATAGATTTGAAATAACCAAATTAAGAATTGGTTAGTGGCAATCTGTAGTGTTACGCAGCGAAAGCTTAGCAAGCAGTTTAAAAAAAACGGGATTCTAAAATGACACAAGACTATCATCAGAAAAAAAAAACTAGAAAAACACATTAAAAATATATTTAATCTGTAGTTGTATGGAAAATCTGTATTATTTTTAAATATTGTACAAATTTAGTCTGTGGTAAAATTTTTCACATACAAAATTTAAATACTAGTTTTATTACGCTTGTTGCTTGGCAACATCCTACGCATTAAGATGGCGGAATTGTGATAGGCATAAGCTTATATTTATAATGCCTAAACTTATCGTTTTTAAACGTTGACTAAATAAATATATCTATGTTGGTAAGGTACCTAAAAAAACTAATACTAAGACCTGTCAAGGCCCTACACCAAGATATAGGTACCATATTTTTTTTTTAGCTTCACGCGTTATCCCGCGCAAGGCAGGGTAGGCAGAGAGAACTGCAGGGACCGTGGGAACCTAGTGTTAAGACACTCCGTTGCTTAGTCCTTGCTTTCTCCGTCCCCGCTTTCCGCCGTTTTCGAGGCATTGTGTGTTGAGTGGCGCAACTCAACGCCGCGCTTTGCCTAGTTTGCCAGAGCGAAGAAAATGGAAATAGAAAAATCCATCTTCTCCGACTGGGGATCGAACCCAGTAACCGTCGCGTTACAGGCAGGCGTTGCGCCTCTGCGCCACGACGGTCCTCAATATACCATATGTAAAATATGAAAATCGTTGATCTACTGACTGACTAGTCCTCTTGCTGTCAAAATAGTTAATATTCAAAAATCTTTACTGAAAATATTTATTTATTGATCAATAATGTAATTTTAATTTTTCACGTCCATTTTCTTTAAGAATACAATATTTCCAATATGTAATGAAGATGGCAAAGAAAAATAAAAAAATAAATAATAAAAAATGAAAAATCCATTTTAATTTAAAAAACAAAGCATTTCAATTTAAAAAAGAAACGTCGTTCTAAATAACAAATTTACCATAACTGGTAATCGAACTCGCTTCCACTGTACATATTTTTCTGACCAAGTTGTTCACAATATAAGCATATCGTCTCAAGCCATCTCAGATATAATCTTTCCCAGAAATTTACATATATGCACCATGTGTTTGTTTGTTGGAACGCGCTTATCCTAGGAACTTTATTGAAAATATATATACATATGTCAATTATTACGTAATTATGCTTATATAATAATACTGGTAGCAGAATTCGTCGTGGTGCAGCATCGCAATATTTGACTAACACGAGTGTTGTGGGTTCATTCCAACGGAGACAGTGAACTGTTTTCATCTTCCTACTAATAAGAGAAAGGCGGCTTTGAGTTTCACCACTAAATTCCATCGAATCCTGCTATATAAGGGATAAAGTGTTAAGCAAATAAATAGCTGTACTTTATATATATATATATATATATATATATATATATATATATATATATATATATATATATATATATATATATATATATATATATATATATATATATATATATATATATATATATATATATATATATTATATATATATATATATATATATATATATATATATATATATATATATATATATATATATATATATATAAACCGTTATGTATATGTACAAAAATGAACTTTTCAAGAAACGGTTATATATCAATAATTATGCACTTTGAAATGTGGCGAGCGTCCGGCGCGTGACTGGACTTCATTTATGACACTTACATACATACTAGCCGGTTGCAAGCCTCGTTGGCATCTTCATAGGAAGGAGGTCACAAGTTCGATTATCGTAAAATCTATATCCATATATACATATTTAGAAACTACAAGTGGTTAGAGCTTATTGTTAAAAATCAAGACGAAAAGCAGGGACAAAGCAACGGAGTGTTTTAACACTAGGTTCCAATGGTTCCTGCAGTTCCCTCTGCCTACCCTGCCATGTGCGGGATAAAGATCCCCTGGGAAAACCAGGTCAAATATCTAGGCGTCATCCTAGATTCGCGATTCACTTTCCGCCCTCACATTAGACACGTGAGAAACAAAGCCATGTTCATCCTGAGCAGGCTGTACCCTCTCATATGCAAGCGGAGTAAAATGTCACTTCGTAACAAGCTGACATTATACAAAACTTGCATCCGCCCCATAATGACCTACGCCAGTGTAGTGTTCGCACACACTAACACAGATCTCCTTCAGAGAGTCCAAAATAAATTCCTCAGGATAGCATCCGGATGCCCCTGGTACGTTCGCAACGTTGACCTACATAAAGACTTCGAATTGGAATCGATCAAAGAGTTCTGCAAAGGCTTAGCCAAGCGCTACTACGAGCGCGCAGACTCTCACCCTAATCCCCTAATCGTTCAAGCGTCTAAGTACGCTCCCCATCCTCACAAATTACTTCGACGCCCTCGAAGCGTTCTTTTAGACCCCGATGACCCAATTACTGTAGCCAACCGCAACTACAACGGAAGGTTACACTCCTCAGTCCCAAAGTCTCGCCGTCGCCGCCGTAACAGGCGACGCGGCCCATCTTTCACAACGGCACGACCGCGCCTCGGCGCGGCGGGGCCAGTCGGTCCATGACCGTCCTACACACCTTCTTCTGAGCAGCCATTAATGCTCATTTTATTCTCTGGGGACGAGGCACACTCCGTCCCCCCCCGCCCGGTGACTCTGTCAAGACCAACTGAGGTCAACAGCATTCAAGCCAATTTCGAAAAAAAAATTTCGAAAAAGTCAATCGTGACATTTGTTTGTTGACAACGGTCCGTGTTGGAAGGGAAGTACTCTGAGATATGGTTATTAAGTGACTTATGTCATTTAATGTAATTACGAAGAATCTCGGTTCGAATACGCTTGAAGCATACTACAGTCGGTCGACGTATGTTTTAAATTTTTTTTAGCTTCACGCTTTATCCCGCACATGGCAGGGTAGGCAGAGGGAACTGCAGGAACCATTGGAACCTAGTGTTAAAACACTCCGTTGCTTTGTCCCTGCTTTTCGTCTTGATTTTAACAATAAGCTCTAACCACTTGTAGTTTCTAAATATGTATATATGGATATAGATTTTACGATAATCGAACTTGTGACCTCCTTCCTATGAAGATGCCAACGAGGCTTGCAACCCGCTACTATCTATTTAAGTGTCATTAATGAAGTCCAGTCACGCGCCGGGCGCTCGGCACAATTCAAAGTGCATAATTATTGATATATAACCGTTTCTTGAAAAGTTCATTTTTGTACATATACATAACGGTTTATATATATATATATATATATATATATATATATATATATATATATATATATATATATATATATATATATATATATATATATATATATATATATATATATATATATATATATATATATATATATATATATATATATATATATATATATATATATATATATATATATATATATATATATATAAACCGTTATGTATATGTACAAAAATGAACTTTTCAAGAAACGGTTATATATCAATAATTATGCACTTTGAAATGTGGCGAGCGTCCGGCGCGTGACTGGACTTCATTTATGACACTTACATACATACTAGCCGGTTGCAAGCCTCGTTGGCATCTTCATAGGAAGGAGGTCACAAGTTCGATTATCGTAAAATCTATATCCATATATACATATTTAGAAACTACAAGTGGTTAGAGCTTATTGTTAAAAATCAAGACGAAAAGCAGGGACAAAGCAACGGAGTGTTTTAACACTAGGTTCCAATGGTTCCTGCAGTTCCCTCTGCCTACCCTGCCATGTGCGGGATAAAGCGTGAAGCTAAAAAAAATTTAAAACATACGTCGACCGACTGTAGTATGCTTCAAGCGTATTCGAACCGAGATTCTTCGTAATTACATTAAATGACATAAGTCACTTAATAACCATATCTCAGAGTACTTCCCTTCCAACACGGACCGTTGTCAACAAACAAATGTCACGATTGACTTTTTCGAAATTTTTTTTTCGAAATTGGCTTGAATGCTGTTGACCTCAGTTGGTCTTGACAGCGTCACCGGGCGGGGGGGGACGGAGTGTGCCTCGTCCCCAGAGAATAAAATGAGCATTAATGGCTGCTCAGAAGAAGGTGTGTAGGACGGTCATGGACCGACTGGCCCCGCCGCGCCGAGGCGCGGTCGTGCCGTTGTGAAAGATGGGCCGCGTCGCCTGTTACGGCGGCGACGGCGAGACTTTGGGACTGAGGAGTGTAACCTTCCGTTGTAGTTGCGGTTGGCTACAGTAATTGGGTCATCGGGGTCTAAAAGAACGCTTCGAGGGCGTCGAAGTAATTTGTGAGGATGGGGAGCGTACTTAGACGCTTGAACGATTAGGGGATTAGGGTGAGAGTCTGCGCGCTCGTAGTAGCGCTTGGCTAAGCCTTTGCAGAACTCTTTGATCGATTCCAATTCGAAGTCTTTATGTAGGTCAACGTTGCGAACGTACCAGGGGCATCCGGATGCTATCCTGAGGAATTTATTTTGGACTCTCTGAAGGAGATCTGTGTTAGTGTGTGCGAACACTACACTGGCGTAGGTCATTATGGGGCGGATGCAAGTTTTGTATAATGTCAGCTTGTTACGAAGTGACATTTTACTCCGCTTGCATATGAGAGGGTACAGCCTGCTCAGGATGAACATGGCTTTGTTTCTCACGTGTCTAATGTGAGGGCGGAAAGTGAATCGCGAATCTAGGATGACGCCTAGATATTTGACCTGGTTTTCCCAGGGGATCGGTTTATTTTGTAGCCGTATAGTAGAGACGGTTTCGTACCGTTTACGCGGAAAGAGTACCGCTGCGCTTTTCTCCGGGTTGACCTCAAACCGCCACTTGCTAAACCAATCGCCTAAGGCGTCGGCCGCGAGTTGCAGTCTTTCGGCTAGGATCCAAGCGGAGCGGTCCGTGGTGTAGAGCGCGGTGTCGTCGGCGTACATCGCGAGTTCTACTTTTGGAACGCGCGGAATATCGCTCGTGTACAGTGCGTATAGAAGGGGGGAGAGTGTGGAGCCTTGTGGGACTCCAGCGCGGACGGGACGACGCGACGAGAGGGTCCCTTCTATACGGTAGCGGAACGTGCGGTTCGACAAGTACTCTCGAATGATGTGCACGAGAGTGTCCGGGAGTGCCATACGGCGGAGCTTGAAGAGCAGGCCGTTGTGCCAAACCTTGTCGAATGCTTTAGCGATATCTAAGAATACGGCAGCCGTGTCGCTGCGGATCGAACGGTGTACGTGGTACTTAGCGATATGTTCTGTGAGTCGGTAAACTTGATGAACGGCAGAGTGCCGTTGTCGAAATCCAAAATCCAAACTGCTCGTCGATGAGCAGTTTCTTCGTCTCTACTATTTCTTTAATTCGAGCGAGTACGATTCTCTCGTAGACTTTCCCAAGGCAGCTGATGAGGCTGATGGGTCTGTAACTCGAGGGTAGGTGGGCGGGTTTATTGGGTTTTCGAATCCCTATGACGGTGGCTTCCTTCCATTCGGCGGGGAAGGAGCACCCTGCTAGAAGAGCATTGAAAATCATGACCAATAAAGACACGAATTGGATCGGAAGATTCTTAAGGACCTTGTTGGGGATGTTGTCAGGCCCCGGGGCCTTCTTGGGATTGAGGTCCTTGAGGATATTTTTAACTTCGTCTACGTCGGTCGGGCGAACCGGTTCGCCGGTCGGGGGCAACGATGCCCACTCTGCCACCTCGGAGTCCACCATCGATAGGTGTTCCGGGTCGCATGGCTGACTGCTCGGTGAGCATTGCGCTTCTAAACTATCTGCGAGGCATTCCGCTTTTTCTGTGTCGTCGGCCGCGGTGGTGTTATCCGGCTTAGTGAGAGGAGGCATAGTCGCCACTGTGTCGGATCGAAAGGTTCTCGACAGCGCCCAGAACGCCTGGGCCGTTGGCGTGAGCCCCTCGAGCCGAACATCCCAAGACTCGCCTCTGAGCTGTTCAAATTGGGATTTGACTCTTCTCCTAAGGTCGTTTAGTTTTTTGCGGTTTTTGTCGTTAGGACACGCGTCGTGGTCTCTGGTGGCCTTATTTTTACGGCGAATAAGGCGTCGTAGTTTCTCTGAGATCTCGAATCTGCCTTCAGGCAGATCTGGGACCTCTTTGGAGCAACTTTGGAGCGTGTCCTGTATGAATTGGGTAAATTTAGTCGCGGCGTCCTTTGCTACGTCTACGGAGTCTATGATGCCAGGGATCATGTGTGCGAGAGGGGAGTCGTCCGCTCTGATGAGCTTGGTGAACTTTTTCCAATTTATAATGACTTTTGTTGGCTGGCCTGAAGGGCTGTCCGAACCTAGTTTTAGTACTACTGGTCTGTGGTCAGAGTCGAGTTCCGATAGCGATTCTATAGAGCGTATCCTGAGGGACACGTCCTTAAGAATGGCTATGTCCAGAACTTCTGGGCTGCCTATTTGTCCGGTTGGATACCTGGATGGTGTTGATGGGCCTAGTACGGAGAGGTTGTATCTATCCGCGAGGCTTTCAAGATATCGGCCTTTGGTGTTGTGGCGGGTCGAATTCCACACGGGGTTCTTGCTGTTGAGGTCCCCAGTCAGAAGGACCGAGGGACCCATACTAATCAGTAGTTTTAAGTCATTTTCAAGTAAGGGCTTGTTCGGTGAGAGGTAAACCGAAGCTATTATGATTGGCTGATGGCCTGTGAGAAATATCTGGCATATAGACGCCTCGACGTTTTCAAGGGCCGCAGGCGGATGTAATGGTACGCAATGCAATGTCTTTTTAAAATACAAAAGAGTTCCTCCACCTTGCGAGGTGGGTCGATCGTTGCGTATCAAGCGGTAGTTCGCGATTTTCGGATCACGTATGCCGGGTTTCAGGAACGTTTCCTGTATGCAAAAAATGTCGAGTTGGTGCGCGGTAACGAAATCGCGTATTAGGTCGTTTTGGCCGGCGACACTGTTTGCGTTGAACGTCGCGATCGATAGGGCTCTAGGTTTTATGCGCGCGAGTCGCGTGTCAGCGGACAATGGGGTGTTTTTGTTTAACGCAGCCATTGAAATTATTATGCGTTAAAGAAAATTATGACGGCTCTTATCAGAGCGGCGTGCTCGAGGGTCGCGTTAAGGCTGGCGTTGTTTGTGATTCCTAATTTTTCCGAGCAATTTTTCGAGCAAATTTAGCTCGTCTAGGTTGATCATGTCAGCGAGTTCGCTTATGTTGTACGTTTCTGAGGGCTGCGCGGGGGTGGACAGCCGGGGGTCCACCCTTGGTTCGGTTTGCGGTGGCTGACGGTTGGCCAACCGCGGGTCCCTTCGCGACGGAATATATATGGGAGCTTGAGCGAGCCGAGGGTCCACGCTTGGTGTTAGCGTGTTTGTTGGTGTTTGGTTGACCTGCCGGGGGTCCACCCATGGTGCGGCAAGTCGGGGTTGCATGGGATTGAACCATGCGTTGGTTGTTGGTGCAGGTGCCGGGAGGTACTCTTGCGGGGCTGAAGGCACCGCTTGAGTATTATGGTAGTAATTGTTGGAGGGTCTCGAAACCCTCCCCATCCCGCCGCCCTGCCTTGCGTGCCTGCGGCGCGGGGCCATGGGGCATCCTCTGTAATTCGCGGGATGCCCCTGGGTCCCGCACAACACGCAGCTCGGCGGAACGACGGGGTCTGGCACTTTGCGGGGACAATCCGCGGTGCCATGATCCTCCAGACACTTGACACATCTGTGTCTGCCGTTACAGTTACGCGCTGAGTGTCCGTACCGTTGGCAGCGATGACACTGCCCTATTAGGCCGCGGTTTCGAGGGGGCTCCACGCGGATGCCCGTCAGGAAGCATACGTTTTTTATGTCAAATATTTTCTTACCCTCGGGGGTAAGGTCGGAAATGATTAGGCAGCTGTCGTACGGTTTTTTGCTTTTGAAGTGGTACATCCGATGTACCTCGCGAACCGGGTATCCTTGGGACTGAAGGTCCTGCAGGATATAATCTGTCTCTAACTCTTTCGGTAAACCCTTGATGACGACGCGCAATTGTCGCTCGTCCTCAAGGGCGTATGTGTGGAAGCCCACGTTGACTTCCCTTAGGTGTGCCGTGAGGCGGCGGTGGTCCGACGTCTGAGGGCATTGGACTTTAATGCCCTCCTGGGAGGCTCGCGCAGACGTGAAAGCCACTTTCTGCGCGAGCATCCAGGCTGACACCTTGTCCCATGCCCCCTTTTCTTGGATTATTACCGGCGGCGGTGCCCTAACACGCGGAACGGACGCGGTGGCCTGAGGGGCCGTGCTTGTCGTGGCCGTAGGGGCCGGGGAGATGTTTATTTCCGGTACCGAGGGTACCGGGGAAATGATTTGAGCCTCCTCGTCACGGGGGACGGGGGCTGCGGCAACCTTTTTAGGGGCTTTAGCGGGGACGGTTTTTGTGGCTTTGGCGTTTAATTTACGTTTGGCGGCCTTGGTGACCACCGTCTCGAATTCTCCCTCTGCGGCGTCCTCAGTGAGGTCCATCGCAGCGGGTGCCTCTTGCGACTTAACGAAAGACATCGCGCTGTCAAAAACGGATGCGTGGTTTTGTTTAAGGAAGGCTAAGAGCGCTTCCATTACCATGGTCGTAGATGCCATGTTATCGGACAAGAGAGAGACCTAGGGTAGCTAAATGATTAAAATTAGTTATACCTCTCCTTAGGCGGGTCGGGCGGCAGAGCAGGATCGGCGGCGCCTCACAGCACTGCACAACACTACACTGCACGGCACTACACACACAACTGCTACGTACAAACGCAAGTACGCATTAGCGCGCGCGCACAATCGGTCTAGCTTATCAGCTTAGTCGTGAGAACGAAGACGGCACGTCCGCACGGCTCGGCAGTCAAAGCGAGTCTCACGATTGACATAAATACATCGCTTTTATAGCCTTTATCATCTAAGACTACCCTCTTTTTATAAGAGAATCCTATATATGTTACGTATCATTCACTCCCCCGAACGGGAATCGAACCCACGACCGTCACGTTTGCAGTCGCCCTACATCTCTAACCTAGTTATTTAAAGTCGGTTAGAGAATATTATAATATGGTGAAGGTCGACATGTAGAGATGGCAAGTTTTAATAAATATTTATATATTATACATAATTTTCATATAAACGATGACAATTAAGTGGAGATCCTCCTTTTATTAAACATGCACGTTGTTTTACCTCAACTGCTGTAATAAACCGGTTCCGTAGCAATTTAGAATATTTTATTATTAATTGAGGCTAGAAAAAACACTTTGAAGGCAGCGGGATTCGAACCCGCGTCTCGTAAGGCTTGCAAGCCGTGGGTTCAAATTTCGCTGCGCTCAAAATTTTTACTTTTAAGTAATTTTAAAAACCATTGTCGTCAATTGAAATCGGTCTTTTTATTGAAATTTAAGTGGCTTTACTCTACTGTATCTCTCTGTCCTACCCCACTTTTACTTTACACATTTTTTTTGCTTCCCGCAGTCTCTCAACCTATCTCGCTATGTGCGTGTTTAAGCGTGAAACAAAAAGAACGTGAAAAGTTATTTTTAAATACGAGTGAAATAGAAGAAATACTTGCCATAATCGTTAAGATTAACAGTTTAGTACCTGTTCATAGATGGCTATAAATAAAAATCCCATTTGCGATGCGTAAAAACTGGCGCAGGAGGTAAGTGTTACATAGGGATGTGCTTACTTGTTATTGGTAGCGGCTTCAAATTTTAACTTTGTTTTTTTTTATTTTTTTTTATAATTTATATATATATATATATATATATATATATATATATATATATATATATATATATATATATATATATATATATATATATATATATATATATATATATATATATATATATATATATATATATATATATATATATATATATATATATATATATATATATATATATATATATATATATATATATATATATATATATATATATATATATATATTTTTTTTTTTTTTTTTTTTCTTCAAGTTAAATAATGTGATTATAAAGCAGACGTACAGACAACCAAACGAACACGAACAAAAAACGTGATTTTGTAAGAACAAAATAGAAATTAAATTGACATAAAAAAATACCGTTGAGGTCCGTCGTGACACAGAAGTGCGGCGTCTACCCGAAAACGCGACAGTTTGTGGATTCGATTACCACTCGGGGAAAATAGATTTTTTATTTCAATTTTCTCTAAGTTCCGCCAAAGACAGAAAGACGGGAATGGAGTGTCTTAACTCTAGGTTCCCCGGTTCCTTCACTTCACTCTACCTATCCTGCTATGTGCAGGATAAAGCGTGAAGTTAAAAAAAATAGAAAAAAATGGAACTACATATTATACCCTATATTTAATAAAATTTTCATATATATATGTATATATGTATGTCAATATATTGCAAGTACATCCCTAGGCCCTTTTGTAAATCGATACTCCACTCGCAAGTCGATACTGTAGGTGTCTATTTTTATACGATTATTTACGAGGCGAGGAACTTTAATTACTTATATTCTGTGTTTATTTTTAAAAACCCTTTTTTAGTCTTCGGTGACAAAAATAATACTAATAAACTAAGAGGTTGGCGCGAAACTTCATAACCTAAAAAAAATAAAAACTTACGTCATAAAAATATATAAAGCCAGTAACTGTTTTTATATTTTTAAAAATTTTTAATTTTTTTTTAGCTTTACGCTTTTATCCCGCACATGGCAGGGTAGGCAGAGGGACCATACGAACCTAGTGTTAAGACACTCCGTTACTTAGTCCCTGCTTACTTCGTCCCCGCTTTCCGCCGTTTTCGAGGCATTGCGTGTTGAGTGGCGGAACTCAACGCTGCGCTTTGCTTTAGTTGCCAGAGCGAAGAAAATGGAAACAGAAAAATCCATCTTCCCCGACTGGGGATCGAACCCAGTAACCGTCGCGTTACAGGCAGACGTTGCGCCTCTGCGCCACGACGGTCCTCATGGAAAACAAAATTCAAATTTGAACGTAACGGGATTTGAACCTGCGCCTCTAGGATCCGCAAATGCTTTCAAATTTATCTGTTTTCATTAAGTTTAATTTGTTCTCTTTCAAAATGTAACCCATATGCCTACAATATTAATATGTAAGATTTATTTATAAGTCTGTCTATATACATATACAGAAGCGACGATTGCAAGTTCGATTCTCACTCGGAGAAATTATATTTTTTAATTTACCTCGCTATAGTAATATATATATATATATATATATATATATATATATATATATATATATATATATATATATATATATATATATATATATATATATATATATATATATATATATATATATATATATATATATATATATATATATATATATATATATATATATATATATATATATATATATATATATATATATATATATATATACATATATACACACACAGTTAGTATATACTAAGTATCTCCGTCAAATCAGCACACGGGTAACAGGTAAGGCGAGTCCGGCTTACCTAGTTAGCTATATAATTCCTAACCTCGATGTACTGAAGATGATTGAGTACGGAAAGCTTGTTCGTCATTTAGCTTACCTTACCTGATTTCCAATGGGAACTAGGCTAATATATGCCTTGGTATGACCCAAGAACAGAGTCGTAGGTTCAAATTTGGCTGAGGTAAATTTTTATAATGGATCAGATCTAATGGAAAAACAAAACGGAGAGTTCAATTACATACATATATAGCTTCGCGCTTTGTCCTTAGCGGGGTAGTCAGAGAGAACGCAGCGCCAAACGCTCCACTGTCATTAGCCTCTTCATACTTGCTCTCCGGGGAGTCCTCATTATTTTAGTTTAATTCTACTACTCAATATATAAAATCATCAGTACAGAAGTAAAGTGGAGAACGGAGAGATATATATATTTTATTATTTTTAATTATAGAAGCTAAAGTCACCAATTTCCTTTGCGTTGGGTACAAAATGTAAATTCTAATTTTCCTTTCTTCGTAGGTATTTCGCAAAATCTTAACCTAAACTCCTACACTCTTCAAGAGCCAAAGACATGGATCATATCCTTGCTTAGATCATTAAGTAAATAAAGCGTTTTATACTCAATGGTTTAGAGTAACGGAGAGTATCTCTACGCCTTTCCGCCTCTCCTCAAAGAGAGATTCTCTCCGTTCAGAATATTAACTCATGCAATGAACTTCGCTTGCAGACCTACGAACAAAAACCTTATTATTTGTGATTAATTTTCAAGGGGCGTCTTGGTATTTTACAAAGTATGAAAGCTCCATCTAGTAATGCTAGTGTGTAGGGCCGGGATGGCCTCGAGGCACATTTACCTACAATTGAGTTCCGGAAATTGACATAGGATGAGCTTACACTGTATATACTACGTATACATGCTATGTATATATATACATACTATCTATATATATAGTATATGTATATACATATATGTAGATAGTTAGCTTAGCTTTTAGTTACCATGATTTGTTAACGCATGACAGTTTTAATTTTTTGGCTTAAATTAGGGTATATATACAAAAAGCGATCAAATAGTCATTTTCTTATAGGATTTTTTTTAAATATCTCCCCCTCTATGTGTGTATATATATATATATATATATATATATATATATATATATATATATATATATATAATATATATATATATATATATATATATATATATATATATATATATATATATATAATATATATATATATATATATATATATATATATATATATATATATATATATATATATATATATATATATATATTAATGCGAAAGAATTTGCAAAAAAGCTTTATCCTTTTCTTCATGGCAGCCGGATGAGAACCTGTCCCCATATGTGTCGTAGCATATTTACCTAGTCTGGAAAGTTGTTGATACAACATTAGTATGTCACTGTAGCTTTATATAAAAAATCGATATTAATCGAATATAAAAATAGAGAAAATGTAAAGTTTTAGTTTTTATATTTTAAATTTTTAATCTGTGCGCTTGTAATTACATATTTTTGCTAAATTTTTATTGTTTAAAACAATTTTGGGTCTGTTATAATATTTTGATACAATCTATACAATAAATACAAGTAACTTTTTACCTTAACACGTTTTAGGAATAGTATAGTATGAAAGCTTTTTTTGATAAATGACAAAATTTATGAGACTGACTAAAAGCGATCGCAAATGTGTTTCAAGCAAACCCAATTGGCTAACGTGTAGAATTTGTTTCATGAATTATCAATTGAACTGTTCAAGTTCGAGCATAGTCTATATTTTTCACCAATCCGCCTTTCTGAGATCTTGAAAACGATACCAAAAGTCAAATTCTAGGTCAAAAACGCGACTTTCTAAGTGTGCGCAGTTAAAACATATGATATATAGTGATGGTTATTAAAAATGAAACATTTTTATAACAAAAACTACAAAATAAATAATCGGAAATAATAAAAAAATGTTCTGTGGTTAATTGTATTTTAAACAAAAATGATTTCCCTTCAAATTCCTTAATTTTTAATAAATATACCTCTTCATATACATTAGAGAATTCAAGAAAAGCTTTCATATTTATTAATATAATAAAGCTATATTTTGTCTGCTTGAACGCACTGATCTCTGGAACTACTTATTTAATTATTTTTCACGCTTTAGCCCGCATATGGCAGGGTAGGCAAAGGGAACTGCAGGAACTATACAAACCTAGTGCTAAGACACTCCGTTGATTAGTCCCTGCTTTATCCGTCCCCGCTTTCCGCCGTTTTCGAGGCATTGCGTGTTGAGTGGCGGAACTCAACGTCGCACTTTGCCTAGTTTCCAGAGCGAAGAAAATGGAAATAGAAAAATCCATCTTTCCCCAGGTAGGAATCGAACCCACAAACCGTCGCGTTTACAGGCAGATGCTACGCCTCTGCGCCACGACGGTCCTCATTTGGTTTTTGCATTCTATATTACATTTATTAATAAAGGCTATAAGCTCTATGACATGACACTAATACTTTAAGTGTAATTTTAGTCGCACCTTCTGCAGTATGTGATATCTTAGATATCATAATAAAAAATGACGTTGAGGATGACAATCACACCAATTTGTTCTATAACACTAGCTATGGTTCCGTATAAACTTAATACCGATTACCACATGACTGTAGACCCTACCCGCGGTAATATTTCCAGATATATACAACATGGCTACCTTTAAAACGGATCTACCTCTACTTCCTCCATCTGGTGTAATTCATGGCTGTGCTTTGTGTTTTTTTAGCAGGGTAGGCAGAGGGAACTGCAGGATCTATAGGAACCTAGTGTTAAGACACTCCGTTGTTCCGTCTCCGCTTTCTGCCTTTTGTGAGGTATTGTGTGTTTAGTGGCGAAACTCAACGCCGTGTTTTGCGTAGTTAGAGCGAAGAAAATGAAAATAGAATCTTTCCCAAGTAGGAATTGAACCCACAAACCGTCGTGTTTGCCACTACTGCCTACTACGGAACCCATCACTGGGTTTTCTAGGGTTCCGCAGTACTAAATTTGTATAAGTTAGTTGGTTATATCGTCCCCACCTGTATGTTCCAGTCTTAGGTAATAGGTAATAGTACATTAGTTATGGCCTGCGGTGAAACGTGCGTATTGCCAAACAACCTCTAATAGGACTGTACGCAAAATAAAAATATATAGAATTTTGACTTGAAAATATCGTGTAGTCATAGAATGGAGTGTCTTGACACTAGGTTCTCTTTTTCTATTCTTTTATATGCAGAAAAAAAATTGAAACGTATTTATAAAAAGTATTTTTATGATTTTTAAAGTGTTAATCCACACTGAGGATAGAAAAAATACTTAATGAATACGTACACAATAATAAAAATTGGAATGCAGCGGGACTCGAATCCGCGCCATCTTGCGAACCATGCTAGCCCTCTCACTACTGAGCTATACGTTCTTTATCACGCTGCGTCGAAATTCTTATATGCTTTATACAACTTATTTCGTTATAAAAAGTATATGATGTCGTAGTACAAGTTCAAACAAAAAAGGATTTATATTACTTAAATTTCTAATATATATTTTTGTTTAGAGGACCGTCGTGGCGCAGAAGCGCAACGTCTGCCTGTAACGCGACGGTTTCTGGCTTCGATCCCAGTCGGGGAAGATGGATTTTCTATTTCCATTTTTTTCGCTCTGGCAAACTAGGCAAAGCGCGGCGTTGAGTTCCGCCACTCAACACGCAATGCCTCGAAAAAGGCGGAAAGCGGGGACGGAGAAAGCAAGGAATAAGCAACGGAGTGTCTTAACACTAGGTTCCCACGGTCCCTGCAGTTTCCTCTGCCTACCCTACTATGCGGGATAAAGCGTGAAGCTAAAAAAAAAATTAATGTCAAAATATGGCTAAAAATACTATTAAAGACTTGTGATAAGATTAGATAAGAAAAAGACAAAAACCTTATATACCTTAAATAATGCAATAGCAAAAAAAACACATCTTAGTCGATTTTAATAAATAACTTCCTGAGATTAGTGTGTGCAATTAAACTTACTCTTGAGCTTATAATATGCTTCAACAACCTGATTACACTAAGAAGGCTTAGTGGAGTAATCCATTACGTGATCCTGTCATAAGGAGTTCAGTTATTTAGAATTGTAGGCAATTTATGAAGAAAATAGTGGTATATAGTGGTGTAATAATTAAGGGTTTTCAAATGAGAAATTTTGTTATATTGTTTTTGGAAATTTGTTTAAAAATTATATACCTACTTGTATTTAAGAATATATACAAAAATTTTACCGTAGCAGGATTTGAAGGCGTCTTTTAAGAATCGCTAGTATTTTAGCATAATTTAGTGTTATTTCTATGTTTAGTAGGTAGTAGTAGGTAGTGATAAGCACAGGGAAACGTAGGAACCGTTGGAACCTAGTGTTAAGACACTCCGTTCCCCACATTCCGCTTTTTTATTGCATTTTGAGTGGCGGAACTCAACGCTGCGTTCACCTGGTTGCCATGCGAAGAAAAAGAAAATAGAAAAATCCATCTTCCCCAAGTGGTAATCGAACCCATAAACCGTCGCGCTTACACGTTATTTAGTTTTATCAATTTAGCCAATTTTCTTTTTTCCTTCCTCTTATACTTTTTTACATTAAAATATTATTGAATTTTAAAATATAACAATTATAGCTTTTTAAAAAAATAATTTTAAAATATTTTTTTTGTGAACGCTACACTGAACTATTGACCACATTTACGTTTGTTAATACAAGACTGACGCGTGCTTAAACGATGCTTTCCACGAATACGCTTGAGCATACGAGATTTTGCTTAAACTAAAGTAATTTTACTTTACGACTTTACTTAAATAAGATATGTTTATGTCTTCACGCTTTATCCCGCACAAGGCAGGGTAGGCAGAGGGAACTGCAGGAACCATATGAATCTAGTGTTAAGGCATTCCGTTGTGTAGTCCCCGCTTTCCGCCTTTTCCGAATATTGCGTTTAGAGTGGCGGAACTCAACGCAGCGGTTTGTTTAGTTTCCAGAACGAAGAAAACGGAAATAGAAAAAGCCATCTTCCCTGAGTAGGAATCGAACTCACCAACCGTCGCGTTTACAGGTAAACTCTGCGCCTCTGCGCCACGACTGTCGATTAAATACAAAAAACATTTCTGGCAACACTCTTATGATGATGTCACATTCGGTTACAAATATACAGTATAAGGATTCTTTAGTATGGGGTAATTTTGTTAAGAATTAGAGATTAATAATTTACAATTAAAAGTATTAGTAAAATAATAATTTATAATTTGTTGCCAATTTTTTAAAAATTTTATTAAAAGCACCTATTTTAAGGATATTTAGAAATTTTCTTACAGTATGCGGTAATATTCGTAAGGCATCTTTTAGAGCTTCACGCACGATCCCGCATATGGCAGGGTAGGCAGAGGGAAATACAGGAACCATATAAACCTAGTGTTAAGACACTCCGATTCTTAGTCCCTGCTTTCTCAGTCCCCGCTTTCCGCCTATTGTGAGGCATTTCGTGTTGAGTGGCGGAACTCAACGCCGCGCTTTGCCTAGTTTAACAGAGCGAAGAAAATGGAAATAGAAAATCCATCTTCTCCGACTGGGGATCGAACCCAGAAACCGTCGCGTTACAGACGTTGCGCCTCTGCGCCACGACGGTCCTCAAAAAAAAAATGTTTTAGAGAAATGGTATTGACAGAGGCGAAAGTCTAAATGCAATCATTTAGACTTTTTCAAGCACGAAATCCAAAAAAAAATAAATAATCATAAAATATTTTATAGTTGGATTTGAACCTGTACTCTTTTTTACCGTCCAACAGCACACAGCCACTAAAACATACGATCTCATCGAACTACAGATTATGCATTAACGTGTAAGTGTAAGAACTCACTTACGTTGTAAGCATCTCTGTAGGGAGATTTTTACAAATTTCCACTGTACATAAATATTTTTAATAACTGTCTTTATCAAGGGAGAATGTTATTTTAATTATTTATTTATTTACAACTTTTCCTCTTAGAATCAATAGGATGATCACATGTGTACGTCAGATAGAGCGAACGGAGGAGTGTCATAGGAGCGCAAATTGATAATAAATATCGAATTGAGCCCCTCTGAAACCTACACACTCCACGACTTAAAGCTAAAGTTACGAGGGTTCCAAGCGCGGCCTGGTGAGAAGAGCCCACAACAAACTCAGCCAGGTTTCCTTAAACCTATTGTGATCACTTCACAAACGTCATTCTAACTTATAAACGTGACGGTTTGTGGGTTCGATTCCCACTTGGAGAAGATGGATTTTTCTATTTTCGATTTTCTTCGTTCTTGAAACTAGGCAAAGCGCGGCGTTAAGTTACGTTACTCAACACGCTATGCCTCGATAAAGGCGGAAAGTGGGGACGGAGAAAGCAGGAACTGAGTGTTTTAACACTAGGTTCATATAGTTCCTGCAGTTCCCTCTGCCCACTCTGCAATATGCGGGATAAAGCGTGAAGCTAAAAAAAAATTAATACTAATGTGTATGTTATATGACATACGAGTATATAACATATACATATAGTATTAAAATCATTGAACGATATAAAAGCGCAAAAACCTATATATATGTCACGTTACGTACGATGTACGGTTGACAAAAAAATTACCCCATTGAAATATTGTTCTCACAACTTGTATAGAATTGTATTTTACTGCAGTAATTTATTTCTTTGTACACATCCAGTTTTCTATATTGCGGTACTTAACACCGCTAGGCTGTCTGTCTGTAAATGCAATGGGTTGGGGGTTCGATTCTTATGCGGGGACAAGTAATTATTTTCATCAGGCAAAGCGTGAGGTTGAGTTCCGCCATTACGTGACATAGCAGAAATTGGAGAGCGGAGTGTCTTAATTCAATTTTACTTCGTATAGCTGAACAAGTCTTGCCCTACAACATTTCTTAGTTCGTAGGTTAAAGGAACCTAGTGGTAAGATACTCTCTTCTCCGGTTATGCCTCTAATTTTCGAGACATTGTCTTTAGTTGAGAAACTCAACGCTGCGTTCTGTCTTGTTACTAAAACGACCAATTCATGTGAAACAACCACCACCAGCAGACGTAAGCCAGTAAATAAAGTATTATTAATAAGAAATATATATTTAAAAAACAACGAAAAAGACGGAAAGCGGGGAACGGAGAAAGCAGGGACTAAGCAACGGAGTGTCTTAACACTAAGTTCCTATTGTTCCTGCAGTTCCCTCTGCCTATCCTGCAATATGCGGGATAAAAGCGTGAAGCTAAAAAAATATAGTAGTTTCCTTCCAATACAGATCATTGTCAACAAACAACTGATCCGATTGACATAAACTCATCGCTTTTATTGTCTTTATCATCTAAGACTACCCTCTTTTTAAAAGAGATTACTAACTATAGTTAGGTTTTTTGCTGAGTTAGTACATTATTTTACCTAACCCGCTATATCCTGCGGTGGGGCGTGAATTAAAATAAATAACATTTTATATTCATTTTCAATCCCGCGGGTAACATTTCAAAATGTGCATCTAGTTTGTACTAACTAAAATAAACAAATAACCATGATGCATTCTAAGTGTATTTTCATGCAAATTTCATTTTGTGCAGCGAATTTTAGAGATCCCGCGGGAAAACAACAGTGTTGTGAATGCACTGACCTATTTAAATTATATTTTCCGCAATGTTATCAGTACTGGTACTTAATTTATTTAATTTAGGCTTTTTGTGAATATTTTTAATCTAAAATGAGTGGAGAAGAACTTGCTTAGATGGTTTTGGCACGTCGAGATAATGGTAAAAAAGATATATGAAGGGTAGGGGGGGTAAAGGGGGGGGGAAGACCTCTGTTGACTTTCAGAAATGCAGTATCGATGATACTGGAGGTAGGTCACGTCAAAGTCTACTCTCCGGAGAGTATGTATGAAGAGGTTAATGTGGACGAGGTGGAAGAGGTAAGCAGCGTTTGGCTATGTATATATGTATGTATGTATATAAATATGAAAGCAAATATTAAAAAAGATATATCGGTCAAGTGCGAGCTAGACTCGCATACTTAGTGTTCAATACCAATTTTATGATTACTTTGTAGTTTGTATACACTCATTTCGTATGTTTTTTTTTATGATGAACTTACAAAATTATAAGTTTTTCTAATTTTTCTTTTGTGTCTAGAATAATTGTAACTTCGGGCAAAATTTCATGATTAGAAACCAAAGAAAAATATAAAAGCGCCAAAAATGAAACGTGAACGCTCGTACCTAATTTTCGCTTTGACTTCGAAGTTAGATTTTTTTATACACCAAAAGACTACTACTTAGATAATTGTTATTGACTTAAGCTACTCATTTCTGAAGGTTATGAGAAAAAGACCAGGAAAGACAGACAGACACACAAGTAGACGACAAAGTGATCCAATGAAGTTTCTATTTTCACGGTCATCTCTGTACTGTGGTACCCCAAAAACGAACTGTACTGCAGATATAAAACAAAACAAAGCAACACAATGCTATCTGTTCGCGGACAATCAGTCTTGTTCTCTAAATCCCACAATTTTCACTTATCTTCTTTTGACATCTGTATTAGATTCTTATCTATAACTGGCTTTTCCTTGCGGCTTCGCCCTCGTGAGTTAATGGCATTGACCAAGCGTAATTTTATGATTTTCAAGTGTTACTCCACACTGAGGATATAAAAATATTTAAAGAAAGCATATACAAATTTGACTTGGGGGGGGGGGGCGGGACTTGAACCCGCGCCCTCTTGCCAACTACGAAATAAGTTGTATAAAGCATATAAGAATTTCGACAGCAGCGTAGATGAAGAACGCATGGCTCAGTGGTGAGAGCGCTTGCATGGCTTGCAAGAGCTTGCATCTTTTATGCTTTCGTTAAGTATATTAACCAAGAGTTTTATATAGCAGGTATTTGGTATATTGGCTTGCATTGAAACAATTTATAACATTGAAAGTTATAGCCTATTATAGCCTCCCATTCTATAGTCCATCTAATAAACAAATCAAAGACAAAAAAATTAAAGTTAATCTCCGAATTAAAAAGTTGGTTTTAGCATCAATTGGTTAAAGCTGGTTCGGATCCACTACCTCTGGAGGAAGTACCCCCCCCCCCCCAAAGTGGTGTACTTGTATGTGGTGCTACTGCGTACATACGGTGAGTATAGTAACCGGAGAGGCCCAAATCGAACTTTGATCCTAACATGAATGACTTCGATACTGACGTTTATGAGGGACATGATTAATAACTTTAGGTGACATAAGAGATCGTTTGTCATTCATTCATTCATTGTCATTCTCTCCTTTAAAAAACATAGACTTTAGTTTTATTTTTTTTAGCTTCACGCTTTATCCCACACAAGGCAGGGTAGGCAGAGGGAACTGCAGGAACCATAGGAACCTAGTGTTAAGACACTCCGTTGCTTGCCCTGGCTTTAATTTTATAATATTATTATATATTGTGTTCTCCATTCAACGTGACATTGGCTAAGTAAATTGTGCTCAACTGGCAAGCTCTAAAGGCCATTGATTAAAAGAAGAAGGAGAAGAGTAATATAGACTTGACGAGTATACTTTTTATGACAAATCTTGCTTTTTTTTGTACGTCTAAAGCAATGTAGCAAGGAGAATTCTAGGGCCAAGACACTCTGTTCTCCGTTATTGCATATAAGTCACATACTCAACGCTGCAAATTGTGCTAGAAGAACGGAGAAAATAAAAATAATTTGATGAGTGAATAAATTGATGAGTTAATTTTTTCTTCTTTGTCATTTAATTTTTTACATTTATATAAATTAAAAATAAATAGCAAAATAACCTTCGTACAGTTAGACAAAAAAAAAAAAAATTAATGTCAGTCTAATGTCAGTTAGCTCGGATGGCAGGTTCTGCTGAAGAGACCTGGTGAGGATCTGAGCAGTTCTTTTGAAGAAAATCGACAAGTTTATTTAAGAGGTTTACAAAACTTTAAACCTTCTTGAGAACTTTGAAAGCATCAATCAAATAAAGCTCTCATTACAAAACAATGAACTATAATAACATATTTGATTTAGTGGGAAAGATTGTATCTCGATATACAGTAAATTGAATTTTTATTTCGTGGGACTTTGTATATACGAGTATAGGGTGGACGTAAACCAGTGGGGCAGCATCTTCACGCTTTTATCCCGCATACAGCAGGGTAGGCAGAGGGAACTGCAAGAACCATAGGAACCTAGTGTTAAGACACTCCGTTGCTTAGTCCCTGCTTTCTCTGTCCTCTCCTTCCGCCTTTTTCGAACCATTGCGTGTTCAGTGGCGGAACCCCACGCCACGCTTTGCCTATCTGAATTTGGTAATGATTTTTTAAAGATTTTTTTATTTGCTGCTATTTCACTTATATAGCAGAATAGGCCGAAGGAGCCGTAAGTAGAGGGAACCTAGTGTTAAGACACTCCGCTCTCCAATTTCCGCCTTTCGAGGCACTGCGTTGTGAATGACGAAACCTGCCAGGCTTTTGCCTTATAAATCAGAACCAGAGCTAAGAAAAGGAAAATAGTACATTCTCCCAACTTAAGAATCGAACCCACTACTGTCCCATATGAATCGCTGTGCCAGCAGTTTAATAAACAATCTTAGACTTAGGCTTTTATTAACCTTTTTTTACTTTTTTTTTCATAAATATTACAAGTAATATATATAGCGAACGGTGGAGTGCTAATTCCACGAGACCTCCGGCGATGTGAGATAGGGTGCCTATTAGAGAGTATCATAACATAATTGTGTATTACTTTGTATCGTTGGTATTGCTTTATTTTAACCGATACGATGCTTAGGAGGGTAATGTGTTTGTTCTTTAAGACAATTTACGGATAATTTGTAAGATATTGAGTGGCGGAACTCAACGCCGTGATTTATCTTCTTACCAGAGTGGAGTAATTAAATAATTCATTCTTCATAGTGTTTGCAGTTGTATGTTACGTTGTATACACAAAATCTTTTATCGTAATTCACACAAAAAATATATTATAAATATTTAAATGAAATGTTTTCTTCAAAATTCCAATTTTTTTTTGGTTTTTTCGTAGATTGGACATATTTAACCCATATTTTCTACTTTCTACACTCTTGAAGGCAGTTCTTAACGCCGCACTTCCTTCATAAAAAGAATCCTTCCATTTACTAACAACCAGAGTAACCAAACACATTGGAGTGCCGCACACGATAAACTTAATTTTGGTAAATCCCTCTGTGGCATTATATCAGTAATATGATTTTCCCAATCAGAAGCAAAAGTTATTTTCTAATAAGTATTTTTTTTAAACACACACACTTATATATTTATTTGATTACAATTGTATGATCTTGGGCTCATTTTATGCCCACCAAGATCGACAGACTGTTTCGTCAAAACGCCACGGCGGCGCTAGTGTCAAACCCTTCGTTGAGTGTCGCCGCGAGCTCCGTGAATATATTCAAAATTCAAAACAAGAAGGTGTGAACTTTGCTAAACTGTGTTGATATGATGATCTGTGTTACTTAACGAACTGTATAATGAAAATTACAACTTATACAACCGTCCCGGGACTTTCAACTATCTTCAATAGCGTAGCGGTAAGTCGAGCCCAGGAGATTTAAAAGTAACATATAAAATATTAAAATCATACACTGAGCTATCGTGGTACCCAACCAATAATTATTCTATAGCTTTCATGTGATGCCCATATTATTATGTTAAAAAACTTCTTTTTGCTTGATTTACGGGTGTCATTTTTAAACTTCATAGGTTTAAAATTGTCGAGAGCTTTGGGCTGTCAAATAAATTAATATACGTAAAGTTAAAACGGGGCTTGAACTCCGTCACTCAACAAGCAATATCTCGAAAGGTGGAAAGCGAGTAACGGAGTTTCTTATCACTAAATACCTTGGCCTAAAAGATAATAAAATTTAACTCTTATTCCCTAAACATCTGTGTTATTAGAACATAATAGTCAAAATTCACACGCAAAGTAACTCAAATAATATATTATATAGAGATATATACATACATTATGATACACATACAGATAGGCGGAAAGTGGGGAAGGAGAAAGCAGGGACTAAGCAACGGAGTGTCTTAACACTAGATTCATATGGTTCCTGCAGTTTCCTCTGCCTACCTTGCAATATGCGGGATAAAGCGTGAAGCTCAAAAAAATACAAATATATTAGAATAAATAGCAGAACAAAGATGTATCATTTGTTTAAAACTAATGAATTACATATATACCGCACTACGTTCCCACGGGAAGGATGTTTTATTCAGGAGGTATGCTACTGGTGGTGGTGGCGCATACAATACCTCAAAAATATATATATATATATATATATATATATATATATATATATATATATATATATATATATATATATATATATATATAATATATATATATATATATATATATATATATATATATATATATATATATATATATATATATATATATATATATATATATATATATATATATATATATATATATATATATATATATATATATATATATATATATATATATATATATATATATATATATATCTTGAGGTCGCTAGAAACAATAACGATCGATTGCCGTCGTATAAGTTAAGTCAATTTTACAGGCAAAATGAAGCTATAACGAAGGTATAAAGAACCTTACACCCTATACATTGTTGTTGACGTTACTTATCCATCTTCATCTTTTTATACAAGTAGTGTGTTTAAATATATTTATATACTAGTGACTCGTTCACGGCTTTACTTTTTGTTGAAACTAAAAATACTTTTTTTTATATAGCTTCACGCTTTTATCCCGAGTATAGCAGGGTAGGCAGAGGAAACTGCAGGAACCATATCAACCTAGTGTTAAGACACTCCGTTGCTTAGTCCCTGCTTTCTCCGTCCCCGCTTTCCACCTTAGTCGAGGCATTGCCTGTTGAGTGGCAGAACTAAACGCCGCGCTTTGCCTTGTGGCCAGAGCGAAAAGAATGGAAATAGAAAAATCCATTTTCTCCGAGTGGGAATTGTACACTCAAACCGTCGCGTTTACAGGCAGATACTTGCCTCTGCGCCACGACGATCCTCAAAAATACTTTATATCCATTCAAATAATTTTCTGTAAAGTAAAAGTTGCCTAGTTTACCAAAGCTGTTCCAAAAATAAGTATGTTCAAACGAAATGACGAACAGACTGACAAAAATATAAAAAAAAATTAAAATGGTTGCCTGTAAAGTGGGTTTTACGGGCGAAAATTTTACGTGACAACGTCTTTTTCTCGGTAGAATATTTATTGATATGATTAATAATTATAATATAAATTGCACAAATTTTAACTATAGAAAATATATTTTGTTTACTAAAACATTGTACATGTGTCAAGTGATACGCGCGGCGGACCGATCATAGTTCGGTGACAGTTGACACATCGTTACGTTACCTTTTTCATAAGTGACTCCCAGCCGCAACCTAATTTAAGACGTTGTCACGTCAAAAAATATTGTATCATGCTTTCGTAACGAGTAAATAATTTAAACACCAGAATAAAGCTCAGGTTACCGAAATCGCAAACTGACTTCATTCATCTGACTGGAAATTAGATAGTCTTTTTTTTAATTCTTCACGTTTTATCCCGCACATGGCAGGGTAGGCAGAGGAAACCGCAAGAATCATAGGAAACTAGTGTTAGACACTCCGTTCTCTGCATTCCGTCTTTTGAGGCATTACGTGTTGAGTGACAGAACTCATCGCCATGTTTGCCCAGTTACCAATGTCTTCAAAGGCGAGAAATGAGAAGTGGAGTGTCTTAACTCTCGATATCCTGCTATATGCAGGATAGCACTTTAAATAGCGAAAAAGCTTTTATTTCGCTTCGCTTTCCCTTTTTTCCACGAATATCATGCCATTGCATCACTGCCATTGTACACACTATAACTATACATCAATGTTAAAAAGTTAAACATTAGTAAAACGTGTATGTTTGTGTTCACGTTTCTCGGAAACCTATTGTTTGGTTAGTACATAATAAAGTTGAAGGTTTTGCTTTATTATTTATTAAGTTGTATATTTAGGCACAGCTGGGCTGGATTGAGCGACAGTTATAGGTTCGATTCAGGTTTGTTTTTGGAAGACAAAGAGCGGCGTTGAGTTCCATCACTTAATTTCAATTTGAATTTATTTATTATTGTATATATTATACAAGTTCAATGCGTATTTTTTGTACAATTATTGTGCAAAACTAAATAGCTAAACGTTTCTATTTCTACATAACACAGCGTTAAACGCTGCAGCCTCTATATATCTCTTACGCCTCGTCCACTGTCATGAACCTCTTCATATATGGGTATATATGAAAAGTGTAAGGTACAGTAAGAGGTTATTATGGAAGAGGTAGGTATGTGAAGAGCTTAAAGTTTTGACATGACCTTCCCCTAGTATCATCGACACTGTATCCTGGAAGGTCGATCGATACTGGTCTTGTATATAAATATAGTTCTTCCAAGAATTTTTAAGTAGATTCTAAAAGTTTAGAGTTCCGTACAACGAGAGGGAAAAATGGAAATTATTATATTTTTATCAAGAGGTTAACTTAATGAAGGTTTTAAGGACCGTCGTGGCACAGAGGCGTAGGGTCAGCTTGTAAATGCGTCGGTTTATGGGTTTCGATTCCAACTTGGGGAGATAATTATTTAATTTCCATTTTCTGTCAACTAAGCTAGCGCGGCGTTGAGTTCCGCCAATCAACACAATTCTTCGAAAGGTTCCTTCGGTTTCTACGATTCCCGTTCCCTACCCTGCTATGAATGGAATAAACCAAGAAGCTAAAAAAAACTTGGTACTTCCATTGACATGCAATCATCAAATTGGTGCGAAACCCACAGTACGCGACCCCAACTCACGCTTGACCGATATTTTTTATTGTAACAAATAACAGTAAGCCAACCCATATGTCTACAGGATGCGTGTTTGAGAAAAAAAATAAATAAATTAACACCGGTTTAAGACTACGCGTAGTAGGAGTAGGGTGCACGATGCCGCCAGATCACTTTTATTTTTAAAAGACATTAATATTTCTTCAGCCTGCCAGTACTTACTTGTTTTTCTTTTTTAATTTTATTTTTATATAGGCTTTATAGAGTAATGAACAGCTGGCCTTAAAGAGTACAGACTATAAATGTATATAGTTGATCGTTTTTTGTTTATTTCTTATATATTTTGTAGGTAGGATAATTGTATGACATAGTGGGTGAGCGACTTTTTGTAATTCCAATGGTTATAGGTTTGATTCCTGCTCAGGGAAACGAATTCTTAAAGGGATCAGGGCACTGAATCTTGCACTGGTAACAAAAAAAACGCGGCGTTGAGTTCCACCATATAATACCAAAAAACTATTCTTTTTTTTTTAGCTTCACGATTTATCCCGCACATGGCAGGGTAGGCAGAAGGAACCATACGACCCTAGTATTAAGACACTCTGTTACTTAGTTCCTGCTTTCGCCGTCCCCGCTTGCCGCCGTTTTCGAGGCATTGCGTGTTGAGTGGCGGAACTCAACGCCGCGCCGTGATGCCAGAGCGAAGAAAATGGAAATAGAAAAATCCATCTTCCCCGACTGGGAATCGAACCCAGTAACCGTCGCGTTACAGGCAGACGTTTCGCCTCTGCGCCACGACGGTCCTCTATTCTGATGATGAATGAAATGTTGAAATACTTGGTAGTAAAATCATATATTGGATATATTAAGCTTATTTTATTTACGTTATCATCCCTATTATATACTATTAGTGGAAGCGTTTTAATTGCGGACACTTAGAGAGGCGAGATTTTGACCTAGAATTTTTAACTTTTGATACCGTAAAAGCAGATTGATGTAAAATATAGCCGATGTTCAAAATCAAACAGTTCAATTGATAATTGATTGAATAAACTCTACACGTTAACCAATTGGATATGCTTGAAAAATTTTTTGTCAGTTTCACAAATTCGGTCTTTTAAGTTAAAATGATTTCTAACTTTGCCATCCCTAAAAGATAACGAGGCTTATGTTCGCGGGGAATCCCCTGTGGGTGTATTTTTAATATTTTAAATTATTATTTTTTTATTTAGAACAATTAGAATTCGCGAAAACGCTTTTATAAATTGTATAAATATATCGTGAATATTTTGATAATGGCTTATCTATAAGCCATTAGAGAGAGAGTAGACAGTTTTCAAGTGGCGAACTTGGTTTATATATAAAATCAAATAAAATTATCTAATAAATTAAAAAATAAGCTTGTCACAATTTCATATTTCTTTTAGCTTCACACTTTATCCCGCACAGGGCAGGGTAGGCAGAGGGAACTGCAGAAACCATACGAACCTAGTGTTAAGACACTCCGTTGCTTTAATCCCTACTTACTCCGTCCCCGCTTTCCGCCTTTTTCGAGACATTGCGTGTTGAGTGGCGGAACTCAACGCCGCAATTTGCCTAGTTCCCAGAGCGATTAAAAATGGAAATAGAAAAATCCATCTTCCTCGAGATGGAATCAAACGCAGAAACCGTCGCCTTTACAGGCAGACGCTTACGCCTCTGCGCTACGACGGTCCTCCTAAATAATACTTATTTCTCATTTATCAAAGCACAGGCTCCAAATAAATGTCAAAGGCGACCGACATCCTATAACAATTAAACGTTATTTAAATATCAAAAACCCAGTTTTCTTTGTCGGCGCCATTTTATATAAATATATTTTTTAATTTCACCAATATTCAAGCCACGCACGAAACAGGGCACCAAATAATTAATCTGCTGAACACGTCTTCAGTTCAATATTGATTACATTTGCATACTCACGACTATATCGCATTGTGAATATTTATTATTATCTGTAACTTTTTAACTGATTAATTAAAAATGGCGCCGGTACTTACCCGCTTAGTTTTTTACGCGTAGACATTGAAAGATACAACACTTGATTGCTTAAATGCGGCAAAAACTAGGTCTGAACGTTTGTATCTTTTTGTTGTGTTGATTAGAAATTTAATTTTTTCTATGTTTTAAGAGTTATGTTAAGTTGGAATGGATATTAGCTTCATGCTTTATCCCGTTTGTAGCAGGGTAGGCAGAGAGAACCGCAGCAAACGAGGGAACCTAGTGTTAGCACACTCCGTTCCCTGAAACCCACCTTTTGAGACATTGCGAGTTGAGTGGCGGAACTCAACGCCGCACATTGCCTAGTTGTCAGAGGGAAAAAATAGAAATGAAATAATCCATCTTCGTTTACAGGCAGATGTCTACGTAGACCTACGTATTTGATATTAATTTTAGCAAGATACCTCTACGGTATTTCAAGAAAAATGGCATTGACAGGACAGATATAATATATATATATATATATATATATATATATATATATATATATATATATATATATATATATATATATATATATATATATATATATATATATATATATATATATATATATATATATATATATATATATATATATATATATATATATATATATATATATATATATATATATATATATATATATATATATATATATATATATATATATATATATATAATAAATAATGAATGTATACGTCATCAATAAATTGTACTGTCACCTGACCTACATTAGTCGATATAGAACCCTCAGTGCACGAGTACTACTCACACTTAACTGATATTTTATAATATATTTAGTTTATATAATGAAACTATTTACGGAAAATAGATTTTTCGTCTAAATATATAAACATTTCTACAAGAAACTGTAACAAAACATAGATTTAAAATAATAATTCTTAACTAACTCAAAGACCACCGTGGCGCAGCGGCATAGCGTCTAGAAATTAGTCGTTTTCTTTTTCTCAATATGTCTTGAACGGTGGGCACGGAGATTCTCTCTGCCTACCACCTACCTGCTATATTTGGGGTAGTGCGTGAAGGTATTTATTTCTAAGTAACACAATTATATTATGATTCATTTCTACCCACGTGTGAGAGCGGCCTTACGCCTAAATAGGTAACGTTTAAAAAACAAAATCATGTATCATTCTAAAATCGACTTTTTTTCTCGTTAATAGGGTACAATATTAAAACAAAATTGCTTAAATCATGTAGGTATTATTTATTTTAGTGGGTAGCTCTTATTACGAGAACGATAGAGTCGACAATCGGTGATAAATTTTTATTATTTCAATATGTGGTAGTCGACCTTCCATCCCACGCAAGAAGGTAAATCCTACAATCATTTTGCAATGATATATATATATATATATATATATATATATATATATATATATATATATATATATATATATATATATATATATATATATATATATATATATATATATATATATATATATATATATATATATATATATATATATATATATATATATATATATATATATATATATATATATATATATATATATATTTTTTTTTTTTTTTTGGAAAATAGGTATAAAAATATAAATATAGATAATATTATTACACTTGCTTTGCACTTATTAGAGGACGCAATTTTATTTTTGGGACATGTGGGGGGTCAAAGCTTAACCTCAACTTTGTGGGGTCACCACCCTCGTCCCCCGGCCGCCATCTTGGAAAAAGGGGGGAAACACTTTTTTCGCGATATTTCCTACAGATCTTACCTCAATGTGGTGGCAGCTACTATTGACCTTCCCACATGACCCAAAAATAAATTATATATATCTTTATGGGTTCTTAAAGATTAATCCACACTACTGAATAAATATTTAAAAAAAAAACATGTAAATTTTTTTGACGTAGTGAAACAAGTGGGATATGATTCCGCGCCTCTTAGACACTGACTTAGCTCTGACCACTAAGCCATACGTACTTCATCACACCACGTCGAAATATATTGCGTTTTTAATATTGCAATGCTTAAAAGATAGCATTCTCTCTCGTCAAACGATGGTTTTTTGTAAGTGTCTTTGGGTAGCGGAAATTTGTAAAAATCTCCCTACAGAGATGCTAACAACGATATAAGTTGTATAAAGCATGTAAGAATTTTGACGCAGAGTGATGGAGGACGCTTGGCATATTCTATGTCAACTCGAATACTATATACTATTCAATTCGAATTTGGACAAAAAATGGAAAACGGAGAGTTTTGACACTGCTTCTTTACTTATCTAGTGACTAAATTATTAATACCGTATTAAATCTACTAAAGTCATAGCGTAGCTACCTAAGTAAGTAAAGTGAGTAGCAATGACCCGTGAAGTCCAGTTATTTTGAATCATCCAATAAAAAATGATAACACTTTAATTGTTGTAGACGTGGGCGATGAGGTGAACAAACTAAACTAAAAACGCTTTTGTGTGTGTATATATATATATATATATATATATATATATATATATATATATATATATATATATATATATATATATATATATATATATATATATATATATATATATATATATATATATATATATATATATATATATATATATATATATATATATATATATATATATATATATATATATATATATATATATATATATATATATATATATATATATATATATATATATATATATATATATATAATATATATATATATATATATATATATATATATATCTATATATATATATATATATATATATATATATATATATATATATATATATATATATATATATATATATATATATATATATATATATATATATATATATATATATATATATATATATATATATATATATATATATATATATATATATATATATATATATATATATATATATATATATATATGTATGTATATATATAACGTAAGTATACATTTGTACTCTTGGTACCTATAAAGTCCTGGTATCGATTCTCATGAGGGGAGAATGCATGATTTAATTGTCTCGCCTCTGGCAATAACAGGTCTGATTTTCCTCTGCCAATCACCTCTTAATACTAATTTTCCTCTGCCTATGACCTCTTAACTTTTTTCTTTTTCCTCTGTCTACAGTGTGAAGCTTAAAAAAAGTCAATCAGTTCAGCAGACGCAAGTAAAGTCACGTGAGGAGTGCCAGTTACAAACTTGAACCTATAATTATCACTTAAGTAAATATATATGCTAAAATAACATATGGGGATTTCCTTGTAACTACATATAATATATTTTTAGATTTATATTTTACCCTTTACTATGTTTACAATTTAATATTATATATAATTTTATTTTTTTTCTTTAACTTTACGCTTTATTTTGCATTAAGTCGAGGAGGCAGAGGGAACTGCAGGAAATGTGGAAACATAGTGTTCAGACACTCTGTTTTGCCGCTTGTCTTGACATTAGAAGAAGAAAATCTAAATGAAATAATCCATTCTCTCCGAGTGGGAATCGAACCCATAAGCCATAGCGCTTATAGGACGGCTCTCATTTTTAAATTTATAACCATATAGGTATACCGTTTATTCTTCGAGTTGTAAGTGGCGGAAATCAATGCCATACACTCTTAAATACCCTGAATACCTTTAAAGGAACCCCCTACAAATAACAATGATGTCCCAACCCGGATTTGAACCCAAACTATAAGCACGTCACGACTGCATCGTAACGTCATCAAAATCCACAATAATGCATGGAAACGGCATTTTTACGAAACCGTAACGTAACGATTAAATTTCACGCTCCTAATACCTAGTGACTGACATACGAGCTAATGACTGACATTAAATTTTTTTTATTGCTAATATGAGAACAAAATTAAAGAATCAGATCATCTGGCTTTAGACTGTTGGCTTTTGAGAAGGTTCTAGGTTCGATTCCCAAGAGGGTAGAATGAATTATGTTCATTATCTTTACCTTTAAATGTTAAAACAACGCGCGGCGTTGAGCTCCGTCATTTAACATAAAATGTCTCGAAAATTAGGCATAAAGCATGAAACGGAGTGTTTTAACACTAGGATTGTCTCTATATATCCTTCTATGCGGGATAAAGCGTGAAATACATATATAATAGTAAAATAATAACTTTAGTTTAACTAAATGCATAGACGTGTTTTCACGCATCTTCGCCAAGTTTAGAGTTATGAAATAAATCATTGATAATACCACATCTCTTGCAAACCGTGCCATTTTTCTATCTTTAGTGTGGATATGTTCATTAATCGTTTTTATTTAGCATATCCTGTTCGTTTCAGGTTAAAAGTAACTGAATTTATTTTTTGTTAAGCTCTGTATCATTGTAAATCTAAGATGGCCGTCGCTACAAAATGGCGGATTACATAGTTATGTCAAATTATTAAGTTTGACTTTGACCTACTATTACAGATGACTGAAGAAATTGAAAATTTATTAATAAAATAACGAAATCATATAAAGATGTTAAAAAAAGAAGATAACTATGTACGTATTAATT